>CALNHX010000894.1:0-272753 GCA_940337035.1 Agriotes lineatus
ATAAACACTTTATAACACTAAAATATTGAATTGTGATGCAAGTGTTTTATGCAGCCTCTCACAACATCTGTGTTTATAGAGTGCATAATAGTGCATCGGTATATCAGACACGTATAGTCGGAAAAGCAAAAGGACTGGAATCCCCAAAGCACTATGAACCTACAATTTTTATAATCAGCACGTATAAACAGCTTCGAAAATTGATTACTACTTTACTGAGTACCTTATATTTGTGTTACATCAATCTTTAACTATGTAAACGACATTAACAATAATTTTCAACCATTTAAGTGTTCATAGCGACCGTATGTACATTAATGTTAGTGTATTGTGTGTCGGTTCCTATTTTGAAAGTATGTTTTGAAATCTCTGATGGTGTTGAATACTGATGATGCTTGCAATTACAGGATTAATTTGCATTGCCCTGGGTATTTTTTAGTAGGCATTTTTTTATAACATTGTTTTTTATAAATTTAAAGAGAAGTAAAATATTTTTTAGCAGTAGTAAGTGGAATTATATTATAAAATACTTTTTTATCTAAAAAGTTTGAATTATTGGAAATTATACAGATTCTATAGATTTCAGAACAAATACTTTTGCAACATAGCGAATACATTTGCTTGTTGATGTTCTTTATCGACACAGATAATATAAAATAAAAGTTAAAGTTCTATCGAAAATGGTTTATTGAAATAGATCATAAATGAATTCACAATATTTTTTATCAGAATATGTATCTTACGTTCAGAGAATCGCATTAGAGAATGCATTAAATATTACAGTGATCTACAAAATTCACCGACATACGAATTATTTTCCAAATCAAGATAAACAGCTTAAGAACAATAACGATATAGCGAAATCATGAAAATTGAAATTCGGTGTTGTAGTAGAAAGAAATCAAATACCGTAGGTACTCGCGTGAGGTTTACAAGTTCCTAAGTTTACCTACTTTTTCTAGAAATTCGCGTCTTAGGTATTTTGTCAAATTTAATGTATGTCGATAGAGATGGGCGCGTGACGTGAAAACTGTCCGGTCACGGTGGGTTCCGTCGTGAACGTGACTAATTTTTGAAAATCGGAACCCTCAATTCCGTCTGTCTGTCTGTCTGTCTGTCTGTCTGTTGGCAGTATAACTCAAGAGCTATTTGTCGGAGGAAGACAATATTTTGCATACCATTATATATCTTCCTGGAATGAAACCGAGAAAATTTCAGACAAATATATACTGGGTGAGCACCTTAAAAATATAAAATTTTGTTTATTTTAGATTTAACTTAGCAATAAATGCAAGTAATAATTTGTACATAACCAGGATTTATTCTTACCAAAAATGATCCCCAATAAATACAGAATAAATGTTGTACGATACAAAAAAAAGCAATAAATTAGTGCTTAATATAGCTGCAACGCAGTAATTCGAAGGGTCGGTGCTAGGGCTGGGCGATATATCGATATATCGATAAATATTGATATTATTTCCATATCGACATCGATATATGGAAATATCGGATATCGATATATCGAATATCGAATATAGATGTTTCTCGAATATCGATATATCGATATTTATCGAATATCGATATATCGAATATCAATATTTATCGAATATTAATATATCGATATTTATCGAATATCGATGTATCGAAATATCGAATATTCATATGTAACGAATATAGATGTTTATCGAATATCGATATATCGATATTTATCGAATCTCGTTATATCGAATATCAATATTTATCGAATATTAATATATCGATATTTATCGAATATCGATGTATCGAAATATCGAATATCCATATGTATCGAATATGGAAATATCTGATATCGATATTTGTCGAATATCGTTATTTATCGCTATCCCTATAATTATTGATATCGCCATAATTATCGATATGTCCATATTATCGATAAATACTTACATATATATACATCGAGATTTATGGAATAGCTGGAAAATTAGTAGTTTTCACTTGTCTAATCCAACTGTTGTCAGAAACTGGTCACCATGTAAATGTTCAGATTATCTACGACAACTTTTTGTATGTATACCGTATATCTTGTACCTGCACATGTACAACATTCGCTTAATTTGAAGTGCCATATATTCAATTTGTTTTAATAATCCTAATAATAATACTTCATGATCTAAAATGATCTACTATGTTATTTTACATATTGACCTATTGTAACCACGCAGAACAAGATTTTACATTCATAAATTGTCTTTTCAAAAATCGATATGAATATGGGTGCACTAAAAACGACATTTCTATTAACTATTAGGTAATCTTTAAAACATTCGAGTGTTGTATAACCATTTTCGAACCTAATTTTTTACGTTGCCACTATTCATCTAAACTGAATTTGGCTATTCAGAAACTAAAGTTATAATTACGCATTGATTGTGGTGTACATTTGTATATATATACACATCTCATGTTACAGTAAAATAAATACATAATATTTGTTAAGGCTTTACTTTTGTAACACATAATTAGCAAGATAGAAATATACTTTAATTATTCAAATTTTTTAACACATATTGTAATAAGTACAATTTATTTTCTTAAAACTAATGCACTTTTGTAACACATATAATTAGAAAGATAGAAATATACTTTAATTATTCACATTTTTTAACACATATTTTAATAAGTACAATTTATTTTCTTAAATAATGCACTTTTGTAACACATATAATTAGAAAGATAGAAATATACTTTAATTATTCACATTTTTAACACATATTTTAATAAGTACAATTTATTTTCTTAAAATAATGCAATACAGTATAATAACATTGATAACGATATAAAGTATATTCGTACTCCGTAAGTCCGTACTCCGAATATTTCCGTACATTTAAAAATATTGTGCAAGTCCGCAGATTTAATTTGGGTAGATAAATCCTTTTTGTTTATGCTACATTTTTTTCACTTCGGGGAATTCTACATAATATTTGATAGTCAGCACTCAGTAGTAGGGCTGGGGGATATATCGATAAATATCCATATTATTTCCATATCGATATATCGATATATGGAAATATCAGATATCGACATATCGATATATCGATATACCGATATATGGAATATCGATATTTATCGATATATCGGTATTTTTAAGATATTTATCGATATATCGATAAATATCGATAGAATTCTGATATCGAACATCGATATGTAAATTTTAATATCGCCCACCCCTAGTCGGTGCTCCGTAGCTCAGGTAGAAATAATCCGTGCCCTTGCAATATCCCACAAAACGTTGGGTGTTCATACGCGGGTCCGCCTGCCCTTCGAATTCGACAACCAGTAACTTTTTTTTTTAATTTGAAACTTTATTGAATTTATTAGAAACGAAGATATTTTTACCTAACTTAATTTGATTTTTAAAATTATTTAGTGTCACAATGTCGACAAGGGAAGTTCTGGTTAAAGCATTTTCCAGATTTTTGGGGTTACTACGCTAGTATTTTTGCAAGTTTGAAACTATACACCAATGAGAGTAACAATATTTCCGTTCTTCAAACATTTTTACACTATGAAGCAGTCACACAAAGCGAGTTGCCATTGTTCTGAGATTCGCTAATGCACGTGCGTTTCTTTACTGATATGTGACGTTACGGAGCCGCCAGGTCAAGCCGAGGCATTTTCGCGCGATCTTTAGTAGGTTTAAATTAAATATGCAATAATTTCTTAATGTAGCTTTAAGAAAAAAATTATAGAATGCCTCATTCATACGGCTTTAAAGAACAGATTTACGCTGGATCCCTCTTTTGGCTATTTAAAGAAAAATAACAGAGGTGAAATGCTTATAGGCTATGTAGAATAAAAAACCTATACGCTATAAACACATTCTGTAAGAGGAAATCCCACTGTAAGTGGGTATGGGTTATAGATAAAAATAAAATTATGAAATGCCTTAGACCTATACTAAATATTTATTGAAAGACCAAAATGAAAATAAGAAGCAAGATTTAGCAGACATACTAATAATAACAGAAAAATTCTATGCAAATTTATATACGAGTATCCAAAAAAAACCTGTTCCCATAAGAGGAAAACTAAAAAAAAATGAATATCAACTCGGAGAAAATTCCCGATATATACAGGGTGTTTCAAAACAAATGCGAAAAACTTAAGGGGCTGATTCCTTGTTCAAAATAAAGGATAGTTTATTATATAAACATTGGGTCAAAAGTCAACCATTAGGGAGATATCGCACTGCAAATATGGCTGAATAATTAAATGATCAGATAATAAATTTTTGATTAAATTAGTAGTAGGTATTTTGTATTCAAACTAAGTGAGCAATGTCAAATAAAACAACAATAAGAAACGTCTTAAAAAGTGATAACAGCCAACTAGATTATTTTTCTAAAATAAATTTCTTTTTCTCGACATGCAATGCTTTACGTTTTATTTTTTTATTTGGAAACGGTAAGTTTTGTGAAAAAATTGCAAGAGACAAAAAAGTTTCTAAATAAACCAGGCTATCAATTGATATTTTTCCATGTCATTGCGTAAGTTTTTCTTAAATGTAGTTAAGAAGAATGATAGCGGTTGTCTAATTCAATCCTCTCTACTCTTTTAAAAAAGTTGAGAAATATGCAAAAAGTGTGTTTTTATAATAGTAATAATTCCATAAAATTTTATTGTTCTACCTCTTTTCGTTTTTAAGATAACAAATAAAAACATTATTTTTCCGCCATATTTGCAGTGCGATATCTCCCTAATGGTTGACTTTTGACCCAATGTTTATATAATAAACTATCCTTTATTTTGAACAAGGAATCAGCCCCTTAAGTTTTTCGCATTTGTTTTGAAACACCCTGTATAAAGAAGAGGTAACGCATGAAAAACAATAAAGCAGCGGAAAAAGATAAAGTTATGGTGAAGATGATAAAAAAAGGGAGAGACGGTGCTAAATGCATTGTAGCACTACTAAATAAGTGCATGGAGGCACTATACCATCAACATGGAACGAAGGAAATATGATTTTGCTATTTAAAAGGGAGACACAGTAGACTTGGCAAATTATAGAGCCATTACCCTACGCTCCCAATTTTCCAAGCATTACACAAAGATCGGAACAAATAGGTTAACAAACAAGTTACATAGCTATCAACCAGTAAAAGAAGCTGGGTTCAGAATACGATTCAGTACCACCGATCACTTACACACTGTCAAAATTCTAACTGTAAAATCAACACAATATCAAATATCATTATACAATAGAGGATTGGTAGACTATGAGAAAGCTTTTGACAGTGTGGAAAACGGGCAATACAAGAAGCGTTATAAAACAGAACAATCGATCATAGATAAAATATTTACGAGAAACCTGTACCAACTGTTAAACTTCCATCACTAACCATTTACCAATAAAAAGAGGAGTTTGCCAGACATCACCTAAAAATGATTTATAACAGCATTAGAAGATGTTTTAAAATGACCACCATGGAAAAGCAAAGGCATCAGTATAAACGGAATAAGGCTGAACCACATCTGCTTTGTGGACTCTCTATAAAAAGATATTTTTGCAGTATTGCTACAAAAAGAAACAATTAAGACAATAGCTATTTGTGCAACAAGTGCTAAAAGTGAATGTTTATGAACGAATTTGCACACACTATTTTTTCTACGGCCTTAAATTTACTGTTATTAAGCCATAAATGTCGATTTAACAAAGGTTTGCAATTATGACAATTATAATTTATGCCATAGTAAAGAGATGACCTTTACGGAGCAGGTGACTGTTTCTGCAGCCGGTAGCTGTCAAAGTTAGTTATCAAAGGTAACTATAATAGTCCGCATTTTACTTTATTCATTACATAATGCTTTAATTATGTAAAAATCACTTTACCTCTAACGAAAAAAGTAACTGGAATAACTTTATAACCTCACTTCCTGTTTAAGATTGTAAATTCAATAACCGCTGTTTACTTTTAGCACATCTGATTTCACTTTTAATTCGCTGATTTATAAAACGTCATTTTTAGTGAAACAAACTAGTGCTAAAAAGCCTACTTTTAGTAGTGGTCGTAGAAAAACTATATTTAACTGCGTGAACCTGAATTAAAAAAAATGATTTATAACAGCATTAGAAGATGTTTTCAAATGACAACCATGGAAAAACAAAGGCATCAGTATAAACGGAATAAGGCTGAACCACATCTACTTTCCGGACGACTATTATAATATGTTACAGTACGTATACATATAGGGCTAAACATGAATGATTATTTAAAAACTGAATTTCAGCAGGCCCTGGATAGCCTGAATCAGTTGGCAGTACTGAAGTGTATTGTCAGTTTATGTCAAATTCGAGATTTCCAGGTTAAGTTTTGCGTCAGTGTGTGTCAAATGACAAACAAAACCTAACTTACTAACCTCGAATTTGATATAGACTGACAATGCACTTCAGTACTGCCAACTGATTAATTTTAAATACAAATTTTATTAGGAATGCTGTGTACATAAATTTACCATAGTTACAGTAACATTTTTACTTTAGTCCCTCGAGACTAAAGTAATTACTTAGGTCCCTAGGGCTTAAATAACTACTTTAGTCCCTGAAATGAGTGACTAAAGTGTCAACTTCAGTCCAGAAAGTGCAAAAAATCCTTTATGTAATGGAGGCCTAGAAAAAATACAAACTCATTTTCACAAGATAATGTATTAGTGTACTTTACCGAACTAGCTCAAGAGTATAAATCAGCACGTTTCTGGAAAATGTATTCTATGTTAAAAGCAACGCTGAATATTCACCATAATATTAACATCGAAAATTAACCAAAACTAGTCTTTTTCCTGAAACGAAAGTTTGAAGGTTACAAGGCTAAAAAAGCTGCAGTTTTTACTCCGAAAATATAATAAATATCTTGCAACCAAGGTAAGAAACTTATAAGTGATTATGATAGTTATTAAGGTACCAAGGGCATTATGAGTAAAATAAGAGCCCAAGATTGTTAGTGTACTAACCGAGGACCTTTGGCCCGAGGTGTGTACAACAATCGCGGGCTCTTAGCTCATAATGCCCTTGGTGCCTTCAAGGTTTTATGTCCTACCAATTTTCTTACCTAATTCATATTCATATTCAATTCATATAATTACTATGATATAGTATTTAAGATTGATCTAGTTAGCTGATAGATTTGTGCCATTAGATGAGCTGTCATTAATTTTCATTGTGACAGTGGTGCATAATTTTTGAAATAAAAGTTGTATCCATGGAAACAAATACTGTTAATTTTTCATAATAACCCTAGTGTTCTTATGAAGAAAATAATTGCCCTGGAGCGTTATTTTGTATCTAAGATACCTTAAAATAGAGTCATTAATTTCAATTAATGTACTGGTAGGACATAAACATAATAATGCTTAACATGTTTAAAGGTTGCCGTCATTATTGGTATAATGGGTTGCTGTCGTGCCATTGAATTGTATAAAATAAAAGTAGAGAATGTCCATGATCATAATACTGCATTTCTTGTTGATGTACTTGATACAAAATATAAAGTAGACAGGCAGTCTTCAATAAGCAGGCTATTTACATCCTTAAAAATATATAAATTTACGTTCACCTAATACAACAGCAGATCATTTTTTTCTGAATTTTCAAAATGACAAATGTACACTGTACAGTACAGACAATAGGAATTAGCAAATTCCGATCATTTGGAAAATAAATCGCAACATACTTGAAACTACCTTCTCCAGAAAAATATACCGGACATTCTGTGAGAAGATCATCGGCTACTATATACGTCTACAGATGGAGGTGCAAACTTGATGGATCTAAAGCTGCATGGCGGTAGCCAAAGGTTATATTGAATGGTCAGAATAATAAAATGGAGGCAGCTCGAAAAATTTTGCAACAAGTGCAATCATGTTCGTCTAATCATCATAGTGCAACCCGTTAAATGTTAATAACAATTCAAACATTTCTAATGCTATCTCTAATTATCTTGGTATGAATTCCACACCATGGATTAATCTCTTAAATTTTAATGTTACTTTTAATTTTCATTCCAAATAGAAAAAGCTGGTGTGATACACGAACACAACTTCCGTTAACGATGATGTTATAAATAGCCAAAAATTTTATTTTTAATTTTTAAGCATTTGTGAAAAATTTTCAAAAATTACGACTTCTATAGAAACCGTGCAAAATAGAGCGTTAGCTAAAGAGACAATTTTTTTCTAAAATTTTGAGATAAATTCAAAATGAAATAATATACCGGGTGTTTTATTTAACATAAGGGTTAATAAAAAAAAACAGAAGAAACCCATTTTAGAGGTATTCAACTTGAAAATCACCTATCTCACATCAATACAAATTAAAAATGTAAAGTTTGAAAAAAATCGTTAGAGTCGTTGTAATGCAGCATACATGATGTCTGATACATTTAATTTAAGTATTTATATCCCGATATCTAATGAATATCATGTGATATAACAGTTGTATGTTTAACTGGTGGGGTAGTATGAGCAAGCACAAGGTTGTTTGTTTTTGTGAGTAACAAAATAGCTTGAATTCAGAATCTACGATAAATAGTCACGTTACGGGTTAAATTCCAATTAATTGTGATAAAATAATAATTACTGATTTGATACGTAGTAGTAATAAAGTATTCTCTAAGATCAAATTTGACTTTAAGTCACAAATATTATTCAAGTACATAATTCAAGACTACTTGATTCCATTTAACGTGGTATATTCTATTGTAAATATTAGAAGCCAGTAAAACCAGTGAAAGTGAGTGTTGTGGTACGCTGTAGAACTGTCTATTCAAGTAATAGAGTTTTCAAAGAGCTACAACGAGCTGTAGATTTGGTCGGGAACAACCAGTAAGTGTTTGCTGACTAGAATCTAGACTAGACTTCAGGTACAAGATAAACATTCAGAAGGTTAGTGACAGTTTCTTACAAAATAATAAGAAATTATAAAGTAAGTTTGGTGCGGCAAATCTCTAAGCTATTGTAATTATATTTAGAAGTTAATTTTTGAAAAATTATTTTTCCAAAGTCAATAGTGATTTGAGTGCTCAACGTTTTCGACAATTATATTTTAAAATTAGGTTATATTTAGAATCTTCATTTATTAATCAAGTTTGGACACAATTAACATTTTATTAAATTACTGACCATCTGTATTTTATTTTGTAATGTTAGATCAAACTTCAATGTGCTACTAACAAACTGAACGTGCAAATTTAACTTTGTGAAGTACCTGAAACTTGTATTTGATTCATAAAATCAAATGGTTATTATATTTTAAAAGGAATTCAGTTTTCAAATATTAGAGGAAGTTGTTAGTTGAAGGTTAATCCATTCAGCTGGGAATCAGGAGTCTCATTTCTTATCAAACTGACTAGTCGTGGCTTAAACAATAATAATAACATGAAATAATTTCAAATGTCAAATTGATTTAGGAGTTACGTCAATTCCTACTTATCACATTAAGAAGTAAGGTAGGTACATAAATAAACTGCACCTGATAGTATTTCTTTATACTACAACTATAGTTGATAAATATTACAATTAAAACCGTAAGTGGAACTAGAGATATGAGATATATCACGATTGGCTTACAAAGTGTAGCTTAGATATATTTCAATTGGAAACTCAAGTAGGGCTCCAAAGGGGGTGCTATTACACCGTTTTTCAAAAATTAAAAAAAAATTGAAAAATTACAAGAGTAAACACCGTAACGGTTATGCGATTTTCTTCAAAAGCTTGCTGTCGCATCTAGATAGTACAGCAAAACTTATATATGAAGATTCAACGCCATACCTTTTTTCGTTTTGAGATATTCTGTTCGCAGACAGACACACATGCACACTGACAGACCAATAAACAAAAACATGTTTTTTTGGGTTCAGGGGACGCTAAAACGTGAAGATCTATTGAAAACTCAATTTCGATTTTTTGGGGTGAATCCAATACCTACTTCCTTTATTGTAAAAAGCAGTAAAAATAAGCAATAATGGTCGTAGATAAAATATCGCATTTGACTCGCATATAATAGCTATTATTGCACTAGTATGATTAACACACTCGCCTTCGCGTCGTGTTTCAATTTTCATTCTCGTGCATAGCTTTATTATATGCTCGTTAAGTAATATACTATTACATTACACCTGCAACAATATTACAGCCCTTATGTTGATACCGCTTGTATTTTTAAACCTTGTGATTTGGCAATTCTAAAAAACTAAAAAAGTAAATAAGCAAAGTGACGTTTTCTACTACAATATGTTTTTCAAGTTTTTTATAACAACGTTAGAAATAGTTACTCTACTAGCAAGAGAAGAAGCTGCAGTAAAATACTAGTTAGACGAAACAATTTTTACAATTACCATTTCATAACCTATATCTTTTATTAGTAACTTTGTTCACTAGCTTTGAGTACATTCCAGAAAACGTACGTACACTCAGATTTTTTTATAAACTGACAATTACAACAGATAACTGATGTTGATTCAGGTAGGTAAGTTAAATAAGGGTAAGCATTATGAGACCACTTATTTATGAGATTTACCACTGGTATTGCTTAAGATAAATGTCTTGTGATGTAGAAGTTGATAAATTTAATCCCCAAAGACTGATTTAATCTTGGGGCAACTGTTACAATTTGCGCTCATGGGTGTAAATTAACTATACACGGCAGTCCGAATGGACTCTACTGTAGGTTTAGCCTTAAGCTATCTATAATGCAATTATTTTAAAAATAGTTTTGTGAGAAAATTTAGCATATTCACGTTTACGATAGGCTGCTGAAAGACTGTTTTGAAACGTAGCCTTCTTTTGGAATATTGAACCTAGTCAAATCTCACAGAATAACGAAAATAAGTTGAAGCAGAGTTTACCATGTAGTCAGTAAAAATGGACGAGAGTCAGATTGCCAGTACTTAATCAGAGGCGCAAAATCTGCACCAGGGTATAAATGCTCTCTCTATGCTGAACGGACGAGCTAGGTGACTAATAAGTGCCGATTGGAGCAAATTCATTTAATTAGAATTGTAAAACTGATTAGAATGTAATTGCTAGATGCTGGCAGTTTGAACAAAATTGTGTGTGAAACTTGTACGGTGCAAGAATACATCACATTCTTTAGCGGAAATGCACCGGCACGTTTATGAAGCCAATCTGAATTCCGAACGTAAGAACCGTCTGTAATAGGCTCATGAAAATAATTTTGGAATGCTTACCGCTTTCTTGATAAAACAGAACTCAAAACTCACTAGTTATATGTAACTTTGTAACACTTAAGTTCTTCTGTATATTGCAGAGAATAAATGCGATTGTTTGTACTCAGTGTTATTATTAATCTCACAACAGTAGCTTCAGTCTTCGTGTACAGGTGTATTTAAACTAAAATTATTATTAGTCTTTAGGCCCCGCCTTGAGGAGGGTTCGGGCAATATTAATATGGACTGCATATCATAATATCAAAAACATTATTCAAATATAAAATAGTAAACTGTCATTTGAATAGCTTAAAACAGGTACATCAGTTACGGTAAAGATATTAAAAAATTTAAAAATTATGAGTATATTTACACATTCAATTTAGTAAAAGACTAGTATATTCTGAATAAAAATGGATATCCTTGCAAGTTATTACCTAGCGGCAGCGGGCGAAGCTATATTTGTGCATGATATCCCTTCAGAATATGCACAATAAGTACATAATAAATACCTCAGTGAGCATGGACTCCAACAACACTCTTCTATTATTTGTCTTCGAGTTCTGAGTATTCCTAACAAAGAAGAACGATAATGTATAACTTTTTACTCACTCACATTTGTTATTATTGTGCGTAGAATAAATAATGTTTAAAATTAGGAGTTATTTATAAAATTCTTACCATTGGTAGGTTTGTTATATAATTTGCATCTGGTACCAAGGAAATTTGAAAGATGCGTCCCACAAAAATGTACTGGAACATCTGAGTTTGCTAGTAATGTCTGTAGCAGCGTTAAGAAGAAATATATTTGAATTAACGACAGATCAGCCTTCATTGGGAACAATTCTAAAACAATAAACGAGAATATTAGTTGCGTATCTGTTGGCATGCTTAACTATTCAACTCTCAACGTGCGTTGAGTGATTAGAAGAGTATTTATTTATTAGACCCGTAGCCCGCAGCCAGTAATAAATAAAATATCAGGAGCACGTTTGTTATTATACAACGTGATGAACTTGATAAAGCATCACAGAGCAGTAGTAGCACATGTTTATAAATTTCTTTTAATTTCAACCCCCTGTAATTTCGTTAAGTACAGATACGGTAATTAAAAACCCTTTTGTGTAACCAACAAGCAATATGCAAGTATCAAACGGATTTATACAGTATCCATACACTTCTTACAATTCTACAATTCTTACTAATATAATAAAAACTCTTTCGCAATTTTTACATAGCCCCAGAATACATCGGCATCGTTGAGAAACGTTATTCTATTTTATTTAATAATTGTACTACTAGATTTTGTTGTCTTCCTGTGTTAATTTTTTGTGCATCCTCAACAGATCTAAAATGTTAATTAGTCGTCCTTGCTAATGCGTTGGTTGCAGTAATTACGTAATTAATACATATAAGGTTTATACACCCGTATATCTCAAGCTACTTTACATTTTCTGTATTAACTTTATCATTGCAATTTTACAGTAGAGAATACAATTTTTAAGCCATAACCTGTTCATGCCATTTATTTCATTAATATTATATGCACAGTACATACTTTATGGTAGATTGAGATCAAATCGAATTTATCCGTGTAGCAAGTTACATAGGAAGATATATGCCAACACAGTATGCTCACAAAATTACTGCCGCACATGTCAACGCCACTGTTACATAAGTACTAAACCAAATAAGTATCAAAACAATAACTACTGAACCACAACTAACTTCCCCACCACAGTTTACCCACTGCTATAATTAATAACAGCGTGGAGCAAGTAGGATGTCAATTTAAGTAGTTAACGTATGATACAGGGCGAAGTGTGGAAATAAAAATATTTTAGGTTAATAGTACAGGGCATGGCATTCCATGTAACTGAAGCATTTAAAAATTTAGCATAGCCATTTATACAATTTTAAAGGAATATATCGTTGATTAGACATTCCAATTGTATAGCATATTATTGTAGTGAATTACCTATAAATATTTTTTATGTACAAACCTAGAATGCAAGTGTACTCTGACCAATTAGATCGGCTATAAAGGTGTTTTGTTCGAAATTGTGTAAAATTAACATACTTGTAATTCTAAATTAAACTAAAAACTTTTTACTTACCTCATGTGGTTTATTTGCCTTGGCCCTACGGGGCTCGACAACTAAATCCACATTCGTGATAAAAAGCTAATCTTCAGTGCTTTGGTATACAAACTACCTATTTTTCAAGTTGGTAGTTAAGAACTCCAAAATCGTCATTAAAATACGGCACTGAAGTAATGCATTGTTTTACGATTTTTTGCAGTTGGCGGGGTGACATTTGGGTCACAGAAAACTTCAACATAACCTATACGAGTTAGTTACAAAATGTATATAAATATCACGATTTGTTGATTTAAAAAAAAACATAATGTACTGTCGCCGTAACATAAACCGGGACAAGTCCTATAGGGCCATTTTTCACTATTTGAATAATGTAATTTTGCCTTCCTAATTGTTTATGAAATCATATCTATCTTGTGCCAGTGAACTAAAATGAACTGGTTAATGCAATATAAGCAACATGGGATAAAAATATCTTCACGTTCGTAATAATACTGAAACACTAAAAGGAAACACGTTGTAATGCGTATTGTATCAATTTTCAAATAAAAACAAATTCCCGGCAGTGGGATTCGAACTTTAGCGTTTACGAACGGGCCTGTAAATGCGACTTTAACGATTGGCGGTAACCCGCAAATAACCCACCTGTTCGTTACAATCGGCCACGGATTACCCCTTGCATCGGTGAGATGCAGCTGTCTTAAATACAAAACATTTATTGTTGACCCTTTCTTTCTCTTTTACAACATTAACCCTGTATCTGTAGGGTCGCATTTACGTTAAAGGTAAAGCAAATGATCACTTATATTTATTTCTCAGTTAAAGCAAAAATAAACAATATTGTGTTCCTTAAGGTGCTTACCTTGCATATATTTGTCTTAAATTTTTTGTTTTATACCAGGTAGGCATACAAAATATCGTCTTTCTGCAACAAATAGTTGTCGAGTTGTACAGGCGACAGGCAGATGGCAGACAGATAGACAAACAGACAGACAGACAGATAGACAGACAGCAGAGAGACAGACAGACAGGCAGGAAGATAAACAGGCGCGGACAGGCAGACAGACAGACAGACAGAGAGACGACGAAAGTAAAAATCAAGTAATTAATGGTTTGAAAATCTTAGTAACGTTAATATTCCAAAAAAACGTTCAAAAAATTTTTAACTACGGTCGAAATTTAATTTTCTTTTACCGAAAAAACCCTTTATGAATCAATTTATAGGTAATATATATTTAAAACACAAGGTTGATGTTTGTTCCATTTCGTTCCACTAGTTTAAGAGTTGTACAAGACCGATTTGCATTATCTTTTTTACTTCCTTCGTCTGAAAGACGAAGGAAGTATTGTAATCACGAATTTATCACCTTCCGAGATTTTCTCAGATCTTCACGTTTCAAGGTCTCTAGATGACGAAAAAGAGGTTTCCTTAATTTCGTCTGTCTGTCTGTTGGCAGTATAGCTCAAAAACTATTTGTCGGAGAAAGACGATATTGTTGATACATATTATATATCTAACTCGCATGAAACCGGTACATTTTCATACAAATATACACAGGGTGAGCACCTTAAATTTTTTTTTTTAAATGTTTGGGTTAATTTTGAAATAGCAGAAAGGAACTTTCACATAGGTCCGCCTTTACATTTGCCGAAAATAAGACTGAACCGATACAGGGTAATGTCACAAAAGAGTAAAAACGTTTCAACAATAAGACTCCTCTGTTCAAGAGATGCGTGCGCCTCACCTATTTCTATAAGGCTTGATGGCGCAGTTGGAATTTCGATGAAGTTACATCCATTGCGGAGAAGCGGTTACGATCGCTATGCAAGTGCGGCGGGTTCAAACCCCAGCGAGATATTTTTTTTTAATTTGCAAATTGATCTAATTCTGGCGAGGGAAGTTCTGGGTAAAAATTTTTACAGATAGTTTATATTGAAACTTTCACTCGGTAGATTAGCCAACACCACGTGCTTTTAACTTTTTTTTATATTTTTAAAACCATTAATTTACAATACCTATTTGCATACTCTCGAGAACAGCAATTGCAGTTGCACGGCATGCTAACTTTTTGAACTACCCACGCGCGGCCCGACAGCTGCCGTCTGTTAATTTTATGGTGCTTGAAGTGCATGGATATGTTGAAAAATGATACAAATAGTACGTTACGACAATTTCTTAGTTAGAACCTTTTCATGTTGTTTGTACAAAACCCAGAAACGCTATCGTGAGATACGTGTGCAAATTGCAGCACAAATTATAAATGGCTGGGACGTTTATAAAAACTTCACTATTGGCATTAATCATATAGTTTTCCCATTACACTCTGTTAGATTACGAAAATCATATGTCGCTCGATAGTGAATACGCCGGTCATGTTAAACTTTATTGTATAGGTCAATTATTTTCTAATTATAGGTTTAAAGTACTTACACAGAGAATATACTAACAATATTGATAATTATTACACGGAGAATATTGTTTATAAATACCTTTTTCTGGATGTTAGACAGTGTTACATAGTCACCTGGAGAAAAAAATTGAGGGCGAAGAACTTAAGAAGAGCCTAAGCGAACGACAGATCGGGTTTAGAAAAGGCAAAAGCACGGTAGAAGCCATGCAATTAGTAAAGCAGATAGCAAAAGGGACTAACAAAGGGGACTACTTTAGTAGGAACCTATGCTTACTGATTCCCATAGACATAAAGAACGCCTTTAATAGTACTCCCTGGGAGGGAATTGTGAAACAACTAATAATATGGAAGGCTCCAGAATACCTGATATCAGTAATCGCGGATTACTTTACTAATAGATGGATTATCGTCGAAAAGACAAATTTAAAAATAACAAGAGGAGTACCGTAGGGGTTCATTCTGGGGCTTTTGCTATGGAATATATACTATAATGAGATTCTAGAGATGACCATGCCCCAAAGGGTCACAAGCGTTGGCTATGCCGATGATGTAGCTCTGATCATCAGAGAAAGAACGGCCGAAGAATTAACAATCAAAGCAAACTGCGCATTGAACAGAGCAAACGAATGGGCTAAAAGCAAACGATTATCCTTGGCCCCACACAAAACAGAAGCAGTGGCTATCGTCGCGAGAAGAGAGGTAAATCTCATCAACATTGAAGTCGAAGATGTCGTTACGACGATTCTAAAGATCAATATTACGCAGTAACTACTTCAGGTAGGAAGTTGAAATTCCGGATCAGTTCTTTTTACAAATCGGGTCAAACCACTTTGAGGATTTTTGGAAATTCATTAACTAACGGGTATAAATGGGGTTGATGTGTTTTATACAAGTCGCCACAAAGCGGAAACTACTGAAGATAAGAAGTTGAAATTCGGCAAATCATTATGTTCTACAAATCGGGTCAAATGATTTTTAGGGTTTTTCGGAATTCCCCCCCCCCCCCCCCTCCAAGGGGTTAAAGCCATTAAGCGGTAGCTACTGCAGGTACCTATTTGAAGTCTGACTTTTTACCACGTAGTGCAAGTAAGAGGTAGACTCTTTGGACGTTATTAAGGGCCGGTTGCAGAAAGCAATGTTAAGTCTGGTGTTAGCTAACGTCGCGTCAAAGTGAACAAAATCGCATCAAATTTTGTTTACTAATGTATTAGTTACCATAAGTATTTGAGATTTGATTCGTTTTTGTTCACTTTGACGTCGCGTTAGCTAACACCAGACTTAACATTGCTTTCTGCAACCGGCCCTAAAAGATGCAAAGCGTTAGTCAATATTGAAAACAGTATTGAATACCTAGATGAACAAGAAAATACAACTCGAGCAACTATTTATAACATTTTAATAAATTTCAAAAATAAAACAAACAAAATCACACCATCTCATCAAAAACCAAATCAAGAATTTTTAACAAATTTAACTGATACAAAAAAACACCATCCACACTTGAATTGTCACCAACGCAGTAAAATCTCAAAAACCAGTAATCTTAACATAAAAGGATCATAATAATAAAATGAATTCACTCTTAAATGATGAAAATACATACAAGATAAAAGAAAAGACCCAACATAAAATATACGAAACCAAAACGATGCAATAATAAAAACATTCTTAACAAACAAAAATATAAATTCTTATGAATATAAACAACTCATTTCACATAACGGTACACCACCATTAGTTTACGGTTTACCAAAATTCTACAAATAAGTTTTTTAAAAGCTCTAACATTTGCTCTAAATAGTACTTATAGTTCATATTATAATACAATTATTTGTAAAAAATTTGGAATACCAATAGGCTCACCAATTTCAGACATTATCGTTGAATTAGTATTAATATATTACTACAAACAAAGCTGTTTTTAAACTTACTTTACCTTTTATTCTTTAAAAGTTCAATCACCATAAAACCTACCTTGTTGTAGATATCTTATAGCATATAATTATTAACTCGGCTAGCTCTATTTATCTTAATCTGCAGGGTAACTGTTGCATTGCTTTAACAAGACGCTGCAGTCTATTTCAATGTATCTTTTCTAGTTAAATGAAATATTTTTAGAAAGATAATATTTATGTTTTATTAATGTATTCAATCATAACCTTTGAATGACACTTTATTAGTTTTATTGTTAATACATTAATATAAAAGTAATTGTTAATGTTTATTGAAGTTACTGGTATTCTAACAATTTAAAAAAAAATTTCGTTATGACACTTCCAATAACTACTTACAATTTTTAAACTGTCAATCTTTATTAATAAATCTAATTTAAATGCATTCAAAATTCTAATAGTTCTTTTTATTTCTTTTTACTTATATTGTTCGTAGCTCAGTACTGAGAATTGATTTTTAAATTGACTCACTTTGCTTTCTTACTTGTATCCACGTGTCTACAATCTTCTCTGCAAAAGGTTCCCCTTGGACTTCACTTGATTCTGCCACTTCTGTATCAATGTTCTCCAATTTTAACGATAGTTCTTCCACTTTCATATCACGCACTGATAATCACCTTTAACGTCGTTATAATTAAATTCTACCCAGAGTTTATCTGTTTTAGCATTAATTCTGGAAGATTATTTTATATGTGTCATCAAATTTATAATTTTTCTACCCGCCTCTTTCTCTCTTATCAAAACATAAACAATTCCTTTTCCTTCTCTTAACACTCTTTTTCAGAAGTAAATTTTATAAATTATTAACTTAAATCAAGCTAGTTAAATATCTTGACAAAAGTATTTTTTTTAGGGTATCAACATTCATATAACATTTTATAAACATATTTAAAACCTTCATGGATTATAAATAAACCATCACACTAACAATAATAATTTATTATACAAGACGATAAAGTTAAATTTTATCCACGAGTGAATCGTTTAACGTCGAGACTTCGTCTCGACGTTAAAGATTCAAGAGTGGATAGAAATAACTTTATCGTCGTGTATAATACAATATTTTTTTCTATAGCAAGAACTTTAACATTTTCAAAAGAAAATAAGGACAGTCAATCACATTTCAAAATGTCAGTAGCTAGATTGGGTTTCTACGATAATACGAAGCTGTCATATTTAATTTAAACAAAAGTTAGAAAATTAAATTACTTGATCTATCCTTGATGTTAAAGTGCTACTTTATCTACCCTTGCTGTTAAAGTAAAACTTGACCTTTTGTTTTGAGTTGATAAAAGCACACTTTAACATGTGCTATAGAAAAAAATTAATTTATACTTCATTTATACGCATACGTTATCGTTCATAGAAACATGATCCGACGATGAAATGCGTGCATTCAAGCCAACGGACGAAATTTTGAACAGTTTTTGTAAATTTTAGTTGCTAAAGTGATAAATAATTATTTTTAAATTTTAGTTAAAATCCTATCTGTTGTTAAATTTCGTTAAAATTGTTAATTATTACTACTTATTTTTTGAATCACAAAAGATTTTTAAAACGTTTAGCAAAATGTTTATTTTTGTTCATAAAAAGCCATTTTTCTCGAAAACGGTTGACTTTAGAGCCATGAACGAGCTTTTGTAAACATTTTTGACACCCTGTATCTCGAAAACGAAAGCCCGGAAAGAAAAATGGCAGACAAAAAAGTGTTCCTTTTTTCATGAGCAATCTACAATGTTTCGTTGCGACACTTATTTAGGAACACCCTGTATATTACACTGGCTACTCTATTTTAAATTGAATTGTACCTTTTAATATGCAAAAGTTTCAAATTATTTTGATAATAGCGCCTGAGACTCTTTCAGGGGTTTGGGTTCAATTATCTAGTTACTTTGTTCTGAAAAAAATGATGTTCACGTATTTTTCAACTAGTCATTCAAATTAAACGTCACTTCTAATGTCAACCAATTGTCAACAAATTATTTTCAAACCTCAATGCAAAATGCCCAATTCTAAGAATTGTACATCATAACTTTATATAATACGGTAAGTTATTGTTTCTTAATTAATTGCACCTTTTAAAATGTCTTTATTTGCTTTATAGTTGGTATAAACTAAGGAATTGCCCACCTTGTATATGAAACTTCCAAAATGTTCAAAACTGCAACTTATCCTTTAGCCACAATAGACTCCTTCAAGCAGCCTTCCGCAATGCAGCTCTCACATACAAACCTCTTGTGCAAAGCCTCGTCCAGTACCACAAAACCAAAAATTCCCTGACAGCAACCATCAAATGGAACAATCCTAAATCTGCTCCTGTCTCTGTCACCTTCCGGAATTGATCGTCCCTAATCAGCTTTCTGCAATGCAGCTGTCACGAACGAATCACCAGTGTCAAGCTTCGTCCAACACTCCAAAACTCAAAACCCTTGACAGCAACCAGTCTACAGAGTAATTCCAGATCTGCTCCTGTCCCTGCTAGCACCTTCTTGAAAGGACCCCCTAGCTTCACCGAAACTCCTATGGCTCACCACTCAGCAACACTTAGATTGATGTAGGCCCCTTTTTACTTTATGTCACTTGTTAACTGTATTGCTTCAAATAAAACTGTTTTAATATAGTTCTTCAATTAATCACTTGTAAAAATAACCATTCTTGTATCCATTAAGTTTACCAATACCAATTTTCTTCTGTAATTACTCCATTACTTCTGTTATTTGTTTTTTAATATTTCACTCAGTTATATGCACGACACAGATTTAGACTACCCTTTTTAAATAAACCTAAACTTTCCACATTATAAGAAGGTTAAATTTAATATGTTTTTAATTAGATCAAAACGATTTTTTATACATGTTTTTCTACATGTTATTTTTTAATAATTGGAACAAAAACCTGTTAACTACCATATTTCCATTTTTAATGCCTCCTGTAATTTACTTCTTATTTGATATCTACCTACTTTAATTATCCTTATCAGAATTTCACATTTGGCATTACTGATACCACCATTAAATACTTAAATATTCTTTATCTACGACCACTACTAAAAGTATGCCTTTTAGCGCTAGCTTGTTTCACTAAAAGTGACGTTTTATAGTTTGCCGTGGTTAAAGAAATCAGCTGTTTACTTTTAGCACATGGGCTAAAAGTGAAATGAGGTTATAAAACTACAATTTCGAACTGGAAGTGCAGTTGTAAAGTTATTCTAGTTGCTTCTTGCGTTGCAGGTAAAGTATTTTTGAAATAAATAAAGCATTATGCAATGAATACGGTCAGATGTGAAGTATCAATAATTACATTTCGTAACTCACCTTGACAGCACTGACGTGGCAACCAACCGTCCGCGCGGAGTAGCCTACTGTATATTATGACATAAATTAAAAGTGTCGCAGATGCAAACCTTTGTTAAATCGATATTTATGGATTAATAGTGGTAAAATTAAGGCCGTAGATAAAATATTGTATGCAACGCGTGCTAAAAGTCGTTTATGCACGAGACATGTTATGAAACTCAGCCTTCGGCTTCGTTTCATAATTTTCGTGTCTCGTGCATAAACGTCGACTTTTAGCACTTGTTGCATAAATAGCTATTTTATATTCAATCCACCTGTAAACGTTCAATAGCTATCATTTCATTAATAATTTGCTTTAACTCAAATTTATTCATTAAACTTTTATAAACATCATCGACCTTTTTTTAATGGGTTAATATGGATTGTACTAACATCCCCATTTCTTTTATACATTTTTAATTTTATCTACGACCAACGTATGGTGTATCCATAACAATATAATATGTAGGTATGTAAAATATCGTCCTCCTCCGACAAGAATTTTTTGAGTTATACCGCCAACCAACAGACAGACGGAATTGAGAAAACCTGTTCTTCGTCATCTAGGGACCCTGAAACGTGAAGATCTGAAGAAATCTCGGAAGGTGATTTTTTCGTGATTACAATACTTCCTTCGTCTTTCAGACGAGGCAACTAAAAATTGGAAAATACTTTTCTGGCTTTTTGCAATCACAAAAAGAACGGATAGTGTAATTTGTTTAAACTATATCTTCGAGCGCACACCCTACGACCGAATTTATGACCCCTGATTCCTGACTATAGGCTGAGTTGATCAGTTAATAATGAGGTTTTCGAGTAAAACGCAAACAGTTAGAAGGAATGTAATGAACTCCGACAAATACGATAAGCTTTTGAGACAGAAGCTTGAACTGTTATCGATTCTCATTACTATCACCTGTTTATTCACGCAGATAAATCCTGTCAGTTCGAGGGCTGAAGAAAGCCCATTGATTTTTGCTGCGAGTTGAACTGGTACTCAAAATACACGGTGTAGGTTTCATAAATCTAATTTACTTTTTTATTCCTTTCTAGGATTATTAATGGACTGCTTTTTCAAGGTGTTATTAAGCTTACGACCGCAATGTTAACTTGTTTAACAGAAAATACAAGTTAATGCATATTTTTGTTGTAGTTAAATCGTATATACCTTTATTCATTTTGTAGCTGAATTATGTAAGAACTGCATTTTTAATAATTTTCTAGGTTTTTGTGTAAAACAAACATCTGATTCAGCTTGAATTAAAACATTCTAGCTTTTGAGCCCAACTATGGCCATCTTCGACTCGTAATTAAAATAAATTTTGCATTTTAAAAATGCAATGGCAAATAAAAAGATACAGGAGAAGAATGATTTTAACATTCTTAATAAAAAATAGCGCACCACAAAAAACTCTTATTAGATCGAATAACCTTTAAAGAGTGTTCAAAAGTATGTACAAAATAGGGAAAATATCTTTATGTTTCTAATAGAACCGAAACAGTAAAAGGAAATATTTACTAATGCGAAGTCCATCGCAGTTGGTGGGATTCGAACCTGCAATCTCAGGCGGATTGTTTGTCAGATGCATTGCCCGCTTGGGCAAGAACGCTGTCTAACATTGCTTATCGTTGAATTATTAAAGGCATGCTGACGACAGGACTAATTGTGAACAAATACCTCCTGATCGGTGACGACGAAAACGTGCCACATGCACGCTGACAGGCACAACACACGTTTACAGATAAGTATTACATGCTATAAAATAGTTCTATAATAATTACAAACCCGACATTTCTGACTCATATTATCCAATAATTGTAGCCATTAGAACGAAATTGGGATTTTAAACTAAATTACCGAAACCCTTTTGCAACTACTTTAAATCAGTGATAACAGTGCATCAGCTTCAAAAGTATGTAATTAAATACACTGTTCGATAGCACATACACTTCAAATAAAAAATCTTCCAATCTATTATCTTTCATCAGACATGTAGCGATGACACATCGCAGCGAAAGTGTGATGAATCTTGCCTTGAAAAGTGGATTATGTAAATAGAAAGTAAAGAAACAATTACCTACGTCAAAAAGAACTTTTCGATATTTTTACGTCCCTCGTCTGAAAGACGAAAAAAGTATTGTAATCACGAAAAAATCACCTTCCTAGATTTTTTCAGATCTTCACGTTTCAATGTCACTAGATGACGAAAAAGAGGTTTTCTCAATTCCGTCAGTCTGTCTTTCTGTTGGCAGTATAGCTCAAAAACTATTTGTCGGAGGAAGACGATATTTTGCATACATGTTATATATCTATCTCGCATGAAGCCGGTACAATTTCATACAAATATATACAGGATGAGCGAGCACCTTAAAAAATAAAATGTTGTTCATTTTTGTGTTAATTTTGAAATAAAAGGAAGTAGTAACTTTCACATAGGTGAGGCTTTACATTTGCCGAAAATACGACTTAACCGATAAAGGATGTCACAAAAGATAAAAACGTTTCAACCATTACACCGCGCTCTTCATAAGACTCGCGCGCCGGACTTTTCCCGAAGAGACGCGGTAGCTCAGATGGCATTACGCTGCACATTCATCTTCTGCGGAGACTCAGCCAGAATCGAGCATTCTGCAGAGCCGCAGATGCGCGGGTTCAAACCCCAGCGAGATTTAAATTTGAATTTGAAAATGTATTTAATTTATTAGAAACGTGAAGATATCTGTACTCCTGACTTTTTTTAATTTTTTAAATTATTTAATGTCACAATGTCGACGAGGGAAGTTCTGCGTAAGGCCCTTTACATATTTTTTTATATAGCAATTCTGCTTGAATGTTTCCTTGCCCCGTAAAGTGTTTCAGGCTTCATGACAACTAATTCTTCACGTTTAGTTGTTTACAATGCATAACCAATTTGCTCAAATTTTGCCTGCGTTAGCTGAATTTGGGATATGTATTCCTACCATTTTAGATATCTGATATACATTGTGTTTCATAACGTAGGGAGGAAACTGAAAGTTTAGCTAGAGGAGACCAAAATAAAGTTATTTTTTCTACGACCACTACTAAAAGTAAGCCCTTTAGCGCTAGCTTTTTACTTCCCTCGTCTAAAAGACGAAGAAAGTATTGTAATCGCGAAAAAATCACCTTCCGAGATTTTTCCAGATCAGATGTTTCAGGTTACCTAGATGACGAAAAGTAGGTTTTCTCAATTCCGTCTGTCTGTCTGTTGGCAGTATAACTCAAAAACTATTTATTGGAGGAAGACTATATTTTGCATACACATTATATATCTATCTGGCATGAAACCGGAAAAATTTCAGACAAATATATACAGGGTGAGCACCTTACAAAAATCAAAATTTTATTTATTTTTGATTTAACATATCGCAAGCTTTATTCTTGCCAATAATAGAACCCAATAGATATAGAATAAAAGCTGTAATATAGCTGGAACGCAGGAATTCGAAAGGTCGTGGTAGCTCTGGAAGCAAAAGCGTAAACTACCTCCAAACAAAGAAATCGAATGGGCCGGCTCGTTCGCAAGCGCTGAATTCGAGTCGCATCGCCGGTAATATTTTTATTTTTGGTTTAACTGAGACATAGTTCAGACTTTACTTTTTACGAGAATCCAACAGATACAGCGTAAGTGCTCTTTCTGCTTTACAGCGTAAGAGGTGCCAACGAAAAGAGGTTCTATTTAAGCCATCCGGGACGCACGTAGTCATGCAGTGCTCTGTAACGCAGGAAATAGCCCATTCTCCTTGCAATATCCCACAAAACGTTGGCATTGCATACGCATCCGCCGGCCCTTCGAATTCCACCACCGGTAAGGTTTTTTTTTTTGAAAACTTATTTAATTTAATAGAAACGTGAAGATATTAACAGCTGCTAGCTGCAGAAACAGTCACCTGCGCGTCAAAGCTATCTCTTTACTATGACATAAGTTATAACTGCATCATAAATGCAAACCTTTGTTAAATCGACATTTATGGATTAATAACCCACTTTTAGCACTTGTTGCACACGTAGCTATTATAATTAAGGCCACTGCATTGAAAATGGTAAATTAATGCCCACTTATTGAATACGGCTGGTATTAATCAGAAAAAATTAGAAAGAATATCATTGCGTTTTCCTTTATGTCGAAACATATTTCTTACAACACCTGATAATTTGCTGTTAAAGCACACAGTAGCAATAAGATACCTTTCTCAATAGAGAACACGTTATTTTATAAATTACAATTTTATTATTAAATAAGCTTTAAACAGTTCGCCATAACAAAAATATTTACGTTAGGTGTTCAACGCACATTTGTGATCAACGAATCCAAGTTTTCCGATACTCTTGGAAATTGTTGGAGTAACTGCTCTGTTGCAGCGTTGATGAGACGCCGCAATTCTTTCATAAAACACCATTAGAGAAAGTCCAATAGGTTGATTTCTGAATAAGAATGGCCATTAAGGCGTGCTGATAATTCGTAGGGTAGGTATTGTTCAAAATACCAGCCCACAGATATAAACTAAAACGCTGTTGAAAGGTACTCTGGCGAATCGTATGTGGGTTTTGATAAGCCGATATGTGAGAATTGTGGAAGTTGAGAACACCATTCCTAGTAAAACAGAATTTATCCATCACCAGTACGTGTATTGGAAATTCTGCTTCCTACATGTATTAGTGCGATTTAGCAGCCATTCGAAAAACTGCTGCCGCAGCGGATAATCCGTACTAGTCAGTCCTTGCATCTTTTGCAGATGATAGGGGCACAAACCAATTCTGCTCAATGTGCATCAAAGGATGGAGAATCTCCAATTTGGTTGGAAATTTGGTGTGTACTTGTAGTTGGATCAGTATAAACCATTTATAGAGCTCTTGCTCCATGTTCATCCCATGTTGATTTGGTCTCCCGCCACAATGACCTTTCTTAGGTTGTAAATTTCCAATCTCTCTTCCCCGTTAGACTACTGGAAGAAAAATATTTTCGGAAAGCGTTTGACGACCTGGAAATCTTTCCGAATACATACGCCTTGCAAGTACAGCATTTTCTTCAGCAACTCCGTACATAATAATCATAAATACATATTCTTCGTTACTGTATTTAGCTGTTTAGGTTGAATTAAACACTTAAGAGCTGATGTATCTTAATTTTGACGTTTAAATGAATGAACACTCAAACAAATATCTGCTGCTACTTCTTTTTAAATTATTATTAAATAGTCAGCGGTTCCCCATCAGCCAACACCAATTCGTAAGCATTTAAAATAAAAAAGATAAATGGCCGTCATTTTTGTTATTTATTTATTATTATTATAAACGGGGCTGCGCGCGCTATTGCGCGGTCTATCCTGATGTATTTTCGTATGCGCTGCTTAGCACATTTTACTAAGGTCACTAAATCACGTTAGCTACGCTTTATGTGTCACCACTGAGTAGTTTAAAGCTTTGCTAATAATTTTCAAAAAGAAACGCGAATTGTTAAGAGTCCTTTTCTAAAATCGCATCGATTTAATCAAAATTCTGCTCAAATAACGCTCCGCCCCTCTCCAATGGGGGCCCTCGGGGCTCCGCACCACTCCAAGGGGGGCCCCGGGGCTCCGCCCCTCTCCAAGAGGGTCCTCGGGGAACCTCCCTTCTCCAAGGGGGCCTTCGGGGCTCCGCCCTTCTCCAAAGGGGCCCTCGGGACACCTCCCCTCTTCAAGGGAGCCTTCGGGGCTCTGCCCTTCTCCAAGGGGACCCCGAGGCTCCGCCCCTCTCCAAGGGGGCTCATGGGCTCTGCCCCTCTCCAAGGAGCTCTCGGGGCTCCGCCCCTCTTCAAGGGGCCCTCGGGGCTGCGCCCCTCTCCAAGGGAGCCCGCGGGGCTCCGCCCCTCTCCAAGAAAGCCTTTGGGGCATCGCCCCACTTCAAGGGGGCCCCCGGGGCTTCGCCCCTCTCCAAGGGGGCCCCGGGGCTTCGCTCCTCTTCAAGGTGGCCCTCCGGGTTCCGCCCCTCTTCAAGGGAGCTCTCGGGGCTTTGCCCCTCTCCAATGGTGACCCCGAGGCTCCGCCCCGTTCGCGAAATCGAGTGGACGGCGAAATTCATGCAAACGCAAATGGAGGACATCGCGTCTGCAATTGTCGTGACGGACACACACATTTGGATCGTTCTCCTTTATTTATATGATACTCAACATTGTTTAGTTAGCTCTCAAATATCCCCTGCTTGAACTTAAAACATACATTACTATCTCAGTTTGTAAAGAATGTTCGTTAATTTATTCAACTTCAACTTGCTGTAACTTTCTTGGTGTTGGGTTTTGGCAAGAAGTTTTTTTTTTTAAATAACTTTATTTTGGTCTCCTCTAGCTACCCTTTCAGTCTGCTTCGTACGTTGTGAAGGACCTTATATGTAACCTGATCCTTTTGTCGTTTTTCTTCTATCGTGTTCTAGAGTTACCAAGTTCTCTAGACCGTTGTCCTCAATTCTCGTAATGTGGCACGAGGATTATTCAGTATTTATTATGCCTAGCACAGATGAATTTGGAATTTGTTGGCTTTAGCAATCGCGTTCCTTTTATTATTTGAATGTCAATTAAACTGTCAAATTTTTATTAGTCAGTCATTAAAAGTTTCAAGTGGAAAGTAGTGATTTTACGAAGATTTTGAGAAACGACAAAAAGTGAGGCTTAGGCTGTTGTTAAATACCTAAAGTCTATTACCTAAAGTCTACACGTTGCTCTTTTTCTGTGACGTAATAATTATGTCTCGTTATTTAACTATAAGGAACTGGACGAAACAAAAAATCTGCAGTTTTTGGACAGGTCGGCTTTAAATATGGCTTGTTTTATAATGCTGTCAATGTGACATTTGTCCAAAATTACAGTAAAATAACGCGCAATAGCCAGCTAGTGAGAAAGCGCAAAATCCTATTTTAAACGTTAAGAGACTTCTTCCAAGAGAAAAAACGTCGGATTGATGTAGGTCAAGAATGGCTTGGTATGAATAATGTACTATCCCTTGCATTAAAAGTTAGTTATTGTAATGGTAGCAATCTACTAAAGGCTTTAATACAGTGAATTTATGTTAATGGTTAACATAGAAGTTTCGTTTCTATGCCAGCATTTAATCAGACAGGTCACTTTCATAGTTACCAATGAACTCAATAGATTAGAGCGTTTATTTTACGAATTGACATACGAATTTGAATTAGGTACTTGCTAATAAGAAACTTCAATTTTAATACCGGAATGTAGGTATGCAACTAAAAAGTAGATACGTAAGAACAACTTGTGTTGTATCTTTTCTTCAGTGTAGGATAACGTTTAATTGTCTTTTTGACAAGAAATAATTCCTATGTTAACTCGTAAAATAAACGCTCTCATCTATTGGTCTCATTTGTAACTATGGAAATGACCTGTATGATTAAATGGTGGCATAGCAACGAAACCCTTATGTTAACTATTAAAATAAATTTTCTGTATACATAAATAATTAAGGGCAAATCACCACTCATACATAAAATAATAGTTTTAATTAGAATTCAAATATGCATTCTCGGGGCTTATTAGAATGATGTTTGTAATAATTAATTACTGGAAAACAAATAATTTATTGCCTTTCGTATTGTATTTATTGCTCCTGCTTTAGTATGAGATAACTCTTAAATCTGCAGGGTTATGTTGTAACACAAAGTATAACATCTACTGTTGAGTATAAATTTTGAACTTCTATGGCAAATACCCGACTTTGTATCTAACAGCTTAACCTTTAACTTGACGGCCAAAAGAGAGATGGTTTGTTTGCACAAAATAGCGTAATGTGAACTCAGGTAAATATGGAATGCAAATAATGACGTAGTATAGCTAACCTGTTTTGTATTCGTGACGTGAAAAGAAAGCGAAAATTGGCAATTGTTTCATTTCCTGCAACTCGACCCAAATCTGACGCCAAACCGCAAATTAAAGGGACGCTACCTAGATAAAAATCGTCTGGATGAATCCTCGCAGCTGGAACCTGTTTCTACACCTGGTACAATATCTCCTCCAGGTGCTGCACAACTTTCAAGGTCCCTCGATTTCCCTTTGCTGATCAAATTTTCTTCGAAATGTGGGCTTCGTAGTCTGGACACGTTTCCAAGGGACGCCACGGCCATTACACAAATTTGAAACTGTCCTGGCTTCTGCTTTTTGGACGTAGACACCAAGGAAGGAATCCTCTCCACAATGCACATACAATTTCAGCCGATGTCGGATAGTGGTGGAAAACCAGCCTCTACGTCGGACCCACCTGGTCAAACCTTCAATTTCAATTCCTTCTTTACTGGGACTTTCAAACACGATGAAATTTTATGCACTGTGGACTGGTGTAGAAATAAAACAGCTTTGAACCCACACAAAATCTTTTAATATTCAAAATAATACAAGTTCTTGGAGCCCTACTTGCACACAGCTATCTTTTATTATGGTTTGGGTTAACAACAACAACAAATAAACATCAGGTATGTTAGCAACTAATTACAACTGTTTTGGAAGCGAGTTTTGATACAATGTTATTTAGAAACTATACTGTTTTTCAATAATTCTAAATCGTAGCACTTTATAGCCTTAAGTCTCTGCTTTTAATCATTTTGGTTTTAAATAGCACTGTTTCACCATTTTATTATCACTGCACTATTGTTTGCCTTCCGATTGTAAGTTTCCTTGTCATGCTCTCTGCATTCTATGCTTGATTACACCGCTTTCGTTACCTTTCAGCTGCGTTGCTGTTTGTTGGACAAGTAATTTAAACACTAACGCTTCAAACAGCTTTCGTAACGCTTAAAACATCTCTGGATTAATACAAATTCACAATATTGTTTTGACTTTACAATGTTAACTTTGTCAGTCCACATAATTTGAGTATATCTGCCATAACGAGCACATTTTATGAAATTTAAGTTAAATGTAACCCCTTCTTCTTCTCTTCTTCAGGTGCCATGTCCATTCAATGAAGGTTGGCGGCAATTTCGGCATACTTATTGCGGTCTAGAGTTGTATGAATTAAAGATGGTGTGTTCATACCAGTCCAATCGCGTATATTTTTCAGCCATGTATGTTGTCTGCGGCCAGGACCACGTTTTCCTTCGATTTTGCTTCGATTATCAGTTTCAGGATATCATACTTGTTGTTACGGTAAATGTTGCGCAGATAAGCGGTCTTTCTTCGCTTTATTGTGGTAAGTAGCTCCCTGTCCATTCCCATACGTCTAAGCACTTCCTCGTTAGAAGCATGTTGAATCCATGAAATTTTTAATAATTTGCGGAAGATCCACATTTCAAAAACCTCCAATCTGTTCGTGGTATTCACTTTTAGTGTCCATGTTTACGCTCCATACAAGAGGTCTGAATGTACGTATGCCTTTACGAAACAGTATCTCAATTTTAACCTCTTTGATATTGTTTAATCTAATGCCAACCTCTGTCAATCAAATGATAGTTACTGCTAATCATATTTTGTGCATTTCTTGATGTATAACAATGACTTTATGCTGCAATAAACAAAATTTAAATTTTGTGCCTATTTGAATCTTTACTTCATTTTTGTGTCTTAGTTATGCAACCAGAATTGCTGTGAGCATTAAACTGTTGCAGTATACGTATGTCAAATTCTTTCTGATGTCTACTATGATCTAAATATGATTTTTTTGAATTTAATATAGGACATACGGTGTCAATGCTACGTTTTGTTCTTTATGACGTCATAGAAAAAGGGTAATGTGTAGACTTTACATAAGGACGGTTTAACGCAAAAAATTAAACAGCTACGTTTTCCTATCAAGTTGTAGAAAATTGGCACTGTGAGTTCAAATATGCTAATAGTAATTTACATTGCAAGACCGTTACTTAAATTTCTGGTAAAGGTCGAACATTGTACAACGTTTTATGGTATTTTGATTTGTAAATCTTTAATAACAAGTTCTAAAATTCAAATGACGTCGATACTTTTCTTTACGAGTTGAGATTGTTAGGATTATAACGGGAGGAGTTTCGCCTCTGACGTGGTTCACACGTTGAGTTACCGTGCTCTTCTGTCCCTTCCCTGCAAAGAGTTCCGCCTCTGGCGTGGTTAACACGTTGAGTTACCGTGCTTTTTTGCTTTTTTCCTCCTGATGAAGCCCCTTACGAAAGTGGGCGAAACGTTGAGTTCTTCGATCTCAATCATGACACGGTCCAATCCCGGAAGTCGTTTGTTACTTAATGACAATGGCCGTGAAAGCCTCAAAATCATCTTATAACGGGCTGTTTATGGATACCATCGAATCATGCGTAGCATTATGATATTGACGGGAAACCGCCCCTTATAATCCTAACGGGCTCAGCCCGTAGAGGCACGTTACCCGTAGACAAAGAGCTCAGTGAACTGGCGTTTACGATTCAGAACACCATAATAGTTATTTACCTAAGAAGTTCGGGAAGGTAATTTTCCCGAATGAGCACTTTCTTTGCAGCACGACCGAAGGGAGTGCTGCATGTAGTGCGAATTCGGGAAAATTCTTCCCGAAGGAGTTAGGTACAATGTTTTTTGTAACGAATAACTGAAAAAAAAATAAAAAAATTATTATCTAGTGTTTTACTAATTTACTGAGTTGACAGCACAAATCACTAAACTTTTATCTACGCACCTGTTAGCTTTTTTCGACGTTTACAGCGCCTCTGGTGTTTGCAGGCGCAATTAAACCAACGAGGGACAATCCTCTATATAATAAAGGAGAACGATCCATACGTGTGTGTCCCGAAGGCCCCCTTGGAGAAGGGCGGAGCTCCAAAAGTCCCCTTAGATATGGGCGGAGCCCCGAGGGCCCCCTTAGAAAGGGGCAAAGCACCTGAGCCCTCTTGGGGAGGGGCGGAACCCCGAGGGCCCCCTTTAAAAGGGGGCGAAGCCCCAAAGGCCCCCTTGGAGATGGGCGAAGCCCGAGGGCCCCCTGGAGAAGGGCGGAGGCCCGAAGGCCCCCTTGGAGATGGGCGGAGCCCCTAGGGCCCCCTTGGAGATGAACGGAGCCCCTAGGGCCCCCTTGGAGAGGGGCGGAGCCCCTAGGGCCCCCTTAAAGAGGGGCGAAACCCCGAAGGCCCCCTTGGAGATGGGCGGAGCCCGAGGGCCCCCTAGAGAGGGGCGGAGGCCCGAGGGCCTCCTTAGAGATGGGCGGAGCCCCGTGGGCCCCCTTGGAGATGAGCGGAGCCCCGAGAGCCCCCTTGGAGATGGGCGGATCCCGAAAACCCCCTGGAGAGGGGCGGAGGCCCAAGGGCCCCCTTGGACATGGGCGGAGCCCCGTGTGCCCCCTTGGAGAGGGGCGGAGCCCCGGGGGTCCCCTTGGAGATGGGCGGAGCCCGAAAACCCCCTGGAAAGGGGCGGTGGCCCAAGGGCCCCCTTGGACATGGGCGGAGCCCCGTGGGCCCCCTTGGAGATGAGCGGAGCCCCGAGAGCCCCCTTGGAGATGGGCGGAGCCCGAAAACCCCCTGGAGAGGGGCGGAGGCCCAAGGGCCTCCTTGGACATGGGCGGAGCCCCGTGGGCCCCCTTGGAGAAGGGCAAATCCCCGAGGGCCCCCTTGGAGATGGACCAACGTAATAGGCCAAAAAATGGTGTAAAATTGAATAGAATAGACCAAGCAATAGCGCGCGCAGCCCCGTTTATTAGAAAAAATTACAAAAAACAAATTCCCCTAGTTTTTGTTGGAAAGTAAAAAACACCGCGGTGCGGGAAAAGTAAGTTTCGGCGCATCGGGAATGACTGGGAAATATGAATTTTGAAGTCATGAGTACAAAAATAGTATATTGTATGTTAAGAGCTGAAAGTGCATTCTTGCCGCTTGCGCATGAATATTGCTGGTTGAGACGAAGTCGAAACCAGCAATCATGCAAAAGCGGCAAGCGCACTTTTAGCTCGAAACATACATACTATTTTTTCGATGACTGCGCATATTATTAAAGGAAAATATCAAATTTCGTTTTATCGCAAAAATTAATTGACAATCAAGTTAACATTACTCGCGCAGTCTATATGACATGTGACGCGATTATTTCCACAAATGACGGGCGTTGTCAAGGAAACATTTGGACGTGGCTACCTATTTTGTTCACGCGGAAACCCAAAACGCTCGGCGAGCGGCAAAAAGATGAAAACGCACTCTCAGCGGCAAATGTCAACTTTCTGTTGTCAAATGACAGTGAGAAAAATCTACTTTCGATGTCAGTCGTCGAAAAACAATATTACCTGATCATGTGAACTAACATAATCAGAGAATGTTATAGGTTGACAACAAAACATGACGGAGGCGGGCTTTTGAAACTGTACTACTGGAACCATTATAAAATAAATAACTGTTTAGGGCTTCATAAGGTGTCAGTGATATTTTTATAGAATGTTGCGGTAAAAAGAACCAGTCGATTTTAAACGAATTAGGCGTTCAGGACCCATTATCCAAAACCTGCCGACGTAGAATTTTACAGTACCTTGGGCATGTTCACCGCGATGGGATGAAAAATTAGTAGTCCTGAAGAAGGTTGATAGAAAGCGGGCCTGCGGAGAACGATTTAGAGAGGGCGAAAAGGTATCAGCAAGATGAGTACCCCGAGTGTTGACACAGGAATAAAATTTTGTCAGAGTTACTTCTTAAATACCCAATTTAGCATTGTTTAACTGCAATCAAAAACATTTTCTTGGTCCCTATGTTGCGGTTGATAAAACTTAGATTCGTCTCCTCGATTTTGAGTATAAACAACAAAGTTAGGAGTGGTCTCATCCAGGATTGCTTTCTGCAAGTATCTTTTATAGTTTCTAATAATTTTTATTTAATTCCATACCTAAAAATACTCTTCCAGGAATCAGATATCAATGCAATGGCGCTATTACGTCACCAGTTAGGGATTTTTTCTTGAAAATATTCAAAGACAATGTTGCTATACTTGACTATTCAACACTATAACATATAAGCCAATCACATTGCAGACATTTGCTTTTTTCAACCAATAACAGCAGTATATCACTGAATATTGGGCACCATGCAAAATATTCACAAAACAATGTACGTACTCAAAAAATAAATAGCCTTGTTGCGAAGCATCGCTAAGCAACGATGTTCTGTCCTTAGTGATATCGCTAGGTTACGTAACACTAAACCCCAACAAACTGTGTGGCTTGTTTTAAAAATTTTAAAATGCTGTGTTTTGGAAGTATTCCGCTGAATTTAATTGAGAATGAATAATTATATTAATTGTTGGAATATTTTTCAATAAAGTTAATCGTTATGTATTAATATTGTTAAATAGTCGTCCCAAATACCACTCGAAGTGGATATATTTTTTTTAAATATTTTGCCATTTCCATAGAAATTATTGCAAAATTTCACTCAACAAAATCACATTTAAATGTCACTCGCTTTCGGCTCGTGACATTTTTGATGTGATTTTGTATCGTGAAATTTAAACGCAATAATTTACACAACGACAAAATATTTGTCAAAAATATATCCACTGCTTGTGGTATTACCCTTGAACATACTATTAGGTGAAATAAGTGTTTTCAAGTTGAAGTGGATCATGTTGATAGATAAATATATTCTAAGGCAGAGATAATAGTACTGTACATCCCTCGTATTTTAGTATACTTCTGTAGATCGTTTCTTTCAATCTTTTTTAATATAAAACTTCTCCAATGTAAAGTTATTGGTTCATTCATAAGACATGTTGCAATGTGTATATACAATATGTTTTAAGCAAATCTGTGCGTTTTCTGTCTGATTGTTTCGTACAGCAATCAAATGTCTATGTCAGAACTGAAAATACTAATATTATTTTGAAACTTTTGTAATTCCATAAACTTTCTGGTTCAGTTAGCTTGTTCACTGAGACTTTCATTTTCGCCTAATTTCTTTTTAACATTCTCATGAGTTTTTTTAATAATACTACTAAAGTATTATGCTACAAAAAAGTGGACCAATTTCTAAATTATTATTTTAGTCGATTAAATGACCTTAACTGCCATGTGAATGATTTTAACCTGTCACAGGTCATTCAAATTTTAACATAAAAAGCTATAATATAAAGCAATTATAAAACTAAAGAAAGGTGCTATATCGTTTTCTAAGCAAGAAAGGAACCTAGCTTTTAAAAGTAAACTTACTCTAGGCATGATTGGAAGTGACATTTTGAAAGAATTTTAAATTTATTCGCATATCAGTGGTTGTAATGAAAGATTCAAATTCATCCAACTACGTAAAATAATTTTGCCCCAGTTTTTTACTTCCCTCGTCTGAAAGACGAAGGAAGTATTGTAATCACGGAAAAATTACCTTCCGAGATTTCTTCAGATCTTCATTTTTCAGAGACGCTAGATGACGAAAAACAGGTTTTCTCAATTCCGTCTGTCTGTCTGTCTGTCTGTCTGTTGGCGGTATAACTCAAAAAATATTTGTCGGAGGAAGACGATATTTTGCATACACATTATACATATATATACCTGGAATGAAACCGGAAAAATGTCAGACAAATATATATAGGGTGTACACCTTAAAAAATAAAATTTTGTTTATTTCTAATTCAGCTTAGTAATACATACAAGTAATAATTTGTACATAGTGCAGGATTTATTCTTACCAAAATTTTTTACAATACAAAAACGAGGCACAAATTAGCACGTTACTAGATATAGCTGCGACGCAGGAATTCTAGAGGTCGGTCCTTCATGGCGCAGGTAGAAATTTCTCAGTTGCTTTCGGTATCCCACTAAACGTTGGGCTGCACACGCGGTCCGCCTATCGTTCGAATTCCACCACCGGTAACATCCTTTTTTATTTGAAAATGTATTGAATTTATTAGAAACGTGAATATATTTTTACTCCTAACTTAATTTGATTTTTAAAATTATTTATTGTCACAATGCCGACGAGGGAAGTTCTGGGTAAAGTCTTTTACATATTTTTTTGTAGCAATAGTATATACCGGGTAACCGGTTTTCAAAACCGAACACACCATAAGCATGATATATCACAAGGTTACTAGAAACATTTCATTTAATTTAAAAAAGCAAGGTTACCTAGATCGGTACTTTAAATTTAGGAGTGGGGGGGGGGGGGGTGTGAAAGTGATAATTTTATGTCAATGTACAAAATGTGGTTGCCAGATTTGATTTTGGATTTTGTGCCACTGTTATTCTTGATGGTTAAGATAAATTTCAAGACAGACAACTTGCTGATGCTGAATACGTTTCATACTTTACTGAGTAGGCATAATGGTATAATGAAAGTAGTTTTTTTTTAATGTAACCGGTGTCTCAAAATGAAGCGTCATTTTAAATTTACCTTAATTTTTTTGTGACGAACATAGAGTACTAAAACTTTGCCAGCTGTCAAGAGGAAACATGGAGTTTAGTCATGGAGAAATACGCGAACAAGCAACGCGTAGGGTGTAAAAACTCACTACAAAAAGGGTGAGAAAGTCAGCACATTATTTGGTCATCATGCCGCATCGTCTCGCAGCACTGTGTTGGAATTAATCCATAAATTTGAGAGTTCTGGTTCAGTTCAAAACACTTTGGGTTTTTTTTAAGAATAAAGTTTAAGCCGATCATTCATAGACCATTCAAGACCTCTAGGAAGAAAGTCGACGCAATATTGAAGAAATTAGTACACAAGTACAAGTACAAAGTCGAGACGGCCATTCGATGGACATTATTTTCCATACATAACCTCCATATCTGTACTCTATGTTGCAACAAAAAAATTAGAACTTATTTATAATTACATAATAAATGCATGTACCCTAGGTCGCTGACGGTGGTGTAAATCTTTAGAAACTAATACTTCCACATTTAAATAAATGCAAATGCGAATGAGATTCCTTGTTAGGATGGATGCCGGTATGCTGGTCTAAACTTCGAGCGGCTTTAGATTTTCATACGGGAAACGTCTTGAGCTTGGTTTACCATAGGGCCGGATCAGCTTTAGGAGTTGCGTTGTGTGGATTCTCAGAAGATAGCCACTCATTTTCCATGTCATAAACAAGAAATGTGATGCCAAAAACCCCCTATTCCACTTCCATTGTTTCATTGGTAGTATATGAATCATTTTCAATACCTGATTCTGACTCAGATTCCTCTAATGAAATACTGAAAAGTGGAATGTTTTCAAACAAAATATTTCCTATATGCTTCGGCCAGTCTTCCGAAATATTTTTTTCACAATGATCACAATAATTTTGTCACATGTCGGAGCTACACTTTGGAAGAGATTCAAGCCATAAATGTTTAACCTTATTCCTGGGTGAAAGCTGAGAATTTTTATGCTTGTTGTAGTAAGTTTTAAAGAACCCCCATGCCATTTCAATAGGATTGTATTTGCAATGGTACGGAGGTAATCTAAGAACCTCGTAACGTTATGACCATTCTCTTTAAAAAATGTGTCAGTCACGTAAGGTTTGTCTTTCCTAAAAGGTTGAATTAAACCCCAAAGATGTTTTTTTTTTGTAATTTTGCGCTCAATCTTGACATTGTGTTTAATAAACCAATCCTGCATATGATCCTTCTTCTAACTAAGTGAGGGTAACTTTTCCAACTGCACCGAATGATACGATGCATTGTCCAAGATTACCACACATTTATCAGGAATTTTAGTCAGAGTAGGAAGTAATTGATTAACCACCCAATTTTGAAAAATTTTCCCGTTCATGGTTTTGTGATAATCCCTATCGTTATTATTCGAAGTTAATAATAGATCATACCCTTCCAAACACCCAAATTTAGTTCCCGCATGGAAACAGTGAAACGCTTTCCCTCAGATTTAATTTTAACGGCTTACCTTTAATTTCAGAATCGAGTACCTATTGTCGGACATTGGATCCATTTGGATAAATCCAGGTTTCGTCCAGGTACACGAATGTTATATTTTCACAAAAAATTTGGTATTGCAAGAATTTCCTCAAATAAGTACGAGGATTGTTCAATATAAACACGTTTGGAGGCTGCAGCATAATTTTTATCAACTCTATTTAAAAAAAAAATTTTATTAACATTAAAGCATTAATCCAATTGTTGTACCAATCTATGAGTTCTCTGCTGGTAAAATTCTTGCGGCTGTTAAGGAAACCATTCTTTAACGTCAATCTGCACTTTTGCTTTCGAAGTGAGTCGCTGTTTCTTTAACGATCGTTTGAATGCACCAAAGACATGACCTTTGTGATAATAAGAGTATTAATAATGGAATGAAAACTGCCTATACTGATAATCATCATTTCAGAAAATTTACTGACTTTAATATGTCTATTTGCACGTAAAGGAGTTTCCGAACGCATCACATTTTTATCTGAAGTTGCAATACGAACATGTCCTGGACGGGCCACAAAAATTGTCCCGCCCAATAATACTCCTAATAGTTTTTTTCAGAACCCTAAAACAATACAAAGCCCCAAATTAAACCAACGGTTAGGTTTTATGCATAAATACTTACATCCCAAATGTCACTAAGCCGGGCAAAGATTTCCATTTCGCTGAGGTCTGGCTCGGCTTTATGATGCCCGTAAGCCTTTGTAATTTGTAATTTTGTGCCAGGTTTAAAAACTTTTGGCATATTTGCTTTAGTATAAATTACAATTTGTTGACAAATAGGTATTCATGAAGTCGATGTCCATAAATATTACGCCAAGTGGCACACAAGGTATGAAAGGACTAGAAAAATTGCACGTTTAACCTCAAAATGCCAAATTAGACACTTTCTTGAGTCTCCTGTACATAACAGCTGATTCTGACAAAATGTCAGAAAGAGATTCTAGGAAGTTTTAATTTTATTAAACATAAAAACAAAATTCCAAGTCTACCTACCGGGAAAATAACTACTGAACAGTGTATATGTTTGGTTTTGAAACGGATGAGTCGGTATATAATTTACATTATGTACTTGTAGTCTAGTGATGTAGTCAAGTGATGTTTAAATGAGATTAAATAAGAATCTTTTAATATAAGTAATTCAAATGACAGATTTATTTTCCGCAAAAACCTTAAACTTAACAACTTTCACGTCAAAAACCTAACCAATGTTTTTTTACATTATACATACGTATATTTGAATTCCTCATGCTCAAAAACATACAAATAGAGATCTTGGACGCGTTCCTATATCAAAGGAGGCTTTATAGCGCCGATTTCGGATTTCGGCACTATATTGGCCGCCATCTTAAATATTTCACTTCCGGTCAAGATTTCGCTTGGGCAACCGGCATTTTCGGATTTAGCATGATCAAAATAGGGGGAAAAGACATTTCGCTTAAAAATAATATGAAATGCTTCTAAAATTAAAACGGAGAGCTTTTTTCGATTTTGCGACTAGACTATTATTTTAATCGACGGACTAGTTCTGCTTGTGACCTTATTAATAGTGAACTGTCTACCACAATCATATCACAGAGCTGCGATCTTGCTCAATTTTATGCAAATTTGTTTATTACATTGTTAATGTATAAACAAGTTTTTCTTCATGTGTACAATTCATTGTTGCCGAACATCTCAGCGAACATTAAAAATATCGATAGAATTGTCTTCCGATTTTATCTGATCTTTATTTTAGTGTAGGTACAGATTATGTAGTTAATCAATTAATGTTAATGTACGCCCAGAAAAACAAATTATATTGTTTCCAAGTAACAAGAGCCAATGCGCTTTAATAGCCTAAGAACGAAGTAAGTATAATGTATGTACAGCGTGATAAAAAAACAGAATTACAGTAGCTCTTGAACAGATTGTGACGTTTGTGCCCGTGCAAATAAAATTTTAACATTAAGTAATAATGAGGAAATTTACAAGTAGCCAGCTTCGCCACAATAGACGCAGCCTCATTCCTTCTCACTGCTGTTCCTCCAGAAGTGGAAAGAGTGTCGAATGAGATGAGTTTTATTTGGCGAACAACCCGAAGCCCAGAGGACCTGGGGCCCAGCGATTTCCAGCTAGCGCGAGAACGTGAGTCGAGGGCTCTACAAGAAGACTTAAACTTGTTGTTGAACCGATATTAGATGGCAAACAAATCTTAACCTGCACTCCTTCCTCGTCGAGCCGATATTCGGTGGCGATCTATCCTCTCCCCATCGAGGCTTTGGGAAGATAAGCGGTACGTGCGTTATTGTTAACTGCGGCTAGGCAAAGTTGCAGTGGAGTGCAAAAAGTTGCCTGCCAAGCAGGCGCTCTTAGCTCTAGTGTCAAACAAATGCAATTTTAATTGTTAGATCGGTTTGTAATTACATTGTTTATGAGTAAATTTTACAGGTCTGTGACATGTAATAGCTGTTAGTAAACTAAGTTAATTTGATATTCTCAGTCTAATTTGCTAAACCAACATCGAATCCTGGTTTCTGAGCTACATAGTGCATTTGCAATCGGGAGGAATTCATTTAAAACTCCGTTTCGTTGCAAAACTATTAAAATCTGTGTATCACATATACACAGATAGCTCTAGTGGCCTTCTGGGTAATGTTTATACTTGTAACAGGTCAGTGATAAATATACTGTATGCATATCAATACTACGGCCTGCTCTAATTTTTCTCGATCATGCGGTAGCTCTGGTTTAGCATTGCTAATTTATTTTTATTACTTTAGTGCCAACTGAGGGAAACGTTGTCTAACGATACTGTTTAACCAGCGCTCGGAGTAAACCGCCACGCAACCTTTTTTGTGTAATAGATCTCGTACCTAATTACGAAAAGGTAGTTAAAAACCAGTTAGAACTCTGATAAGAACGTATTTCTTAAAGTACAAAGAAATTGACTGTAGCTACACAGTATGATGGTGATGGTGAGCCTTTGTGCAGTAATGAAAGCTCACATGTTTCGTAACTAAAATGCACTTTGTTAATATCCATTATTTGCCAGATCGCAATATTCCTGTAGTATTTTTCGTGCTGCCAAACCAATTTTATTTATTAAAATGGAACAGTCAGACGAGGGAAGTAAAAAGACGTTACCGGTGGTCAAATTCGAACGACAGGCGGACCGCGTGTGCAGCCCCAACGTTTAGTGGCATACCGTAAAGAACTGGGCAATTTCTACCTGCGCCACGGAGGATCGACCTCTTGAGTTTCTACGTCGCAGCTATATTTAGTAACGCGCTAATTTGTGCCTCGTTTTTGTATTGTAAAAAAATTATTCTGTATCTATTGGCTCCCATTTTTGGTAAGAATAAATCCTGGATTATGTACAAAATCATTACTTGTATCTATTACTAAGTTTAATAATAAATAAACAACATTTAATTTTTTTAAAGTGATCACCCTGTATATATTTGTCTGACATTTTTCCGGTTTCAATTCCAGGTATATATATATATATATAATTCGTTTGGTATTTTCGACCGTCTCAATAGTAAGTAGGAAAGGGGTGAGTTGTCGGGTTATCGGTCTGGTGATTAAAGAAAAGACTATTTAGTCATGTCCAAGCTTTCGAAATTTATTTTAATTTCTTCATCAGGGATATCTACAAAAAGCATGTGCTGGATATTTGAGGTTATGTTATTCTTTTAGATGGTACTTACAACAAAAATCTTAGTAACAATTATACTGGTCAACATAGAGGACGGACGAACAAATTACACATTAAAATTTCGATGGATGATTTCCATAATAATTATAGTAGACAAATTAAAACATTGCAGCAATGAGGACAATGAGGTTATAGTCCAGGAAATCGGTGTCAGAAAAGGGTGGTTTGAAGAAAAAATCCCGGGCTTAGGTTTTATGACTGATCTTTATGTTTTCAGGTGTGCTGAATCCGAATTTCAACTTTGCCGCGCGCTATCGTGGTCGCCTTTAGCCGAAATTTGACAATTTATTTAAATTTCATGGTTTTTTCTTGTTTATGTAATATAAATCGTACTAAATTTTATTAAACATTGTTCGGGGTAGTACTTTATGCTTTCACATGTGATGAATGCAAATATAACCCTCCCGACTCTCTACGATTACGGGAAATGCCTAAATTTGACAATTTAATTAAATTTTATAGGTTTTTTTCCTAGGTTTTTAATTTTTTTTTTTGCTATTAAAATCGTACTAAATTTTATTAAATATAATTCTGGGTGGTTTTTTATGTTTTCAGGTGCGGTAAATCCGAATATCATCCCCATGACCCCCTACAGGTGACCTAAGTAGCCGAAAACTTGAAAAAACCACAAAAACACCGAATTTTCTATTCTGCTTTTTTTCTACAAAAAGTCGATTTTTGAGCTGTTTTCACCTATTCCATAGGTTCTTTGGTGTGCTGAATCCGAATTTGATTCCCATGAGCCCTTACGATCACTGTATAGTAGTTACTACTCGTAGGCCGAGGAGTCAGCGATGCCATATTATCCAGGTGGACACAAGGAATGACTGCTTGCCAAGAAGTGTGCGATGTGATCGAAACGTTCTGCGGTATCAACTTTGGTACGACGGAGCAACATTTTGACAGCTGGGAGACGATGAGGACATGAAGAAGATGTTAGAATGGTTTCGCAACCATCCACCTTTCTTGCACTCTAAAGACATAATATCCATCGGCACAGGGGTCCTCGGAGATCCCAACACAATTACATGCTACATGGCCAAAGAACATGGCGTGGAAAGAATGGAGAACGTTAAGACAGAGGATGGACGGGACAAAGACTTTCGGACTGTCAAGTACAAGAGAAGTGATCGAGTGTTACCTCTAGCAGCTGTCAGCACTGCACTTGTAATTGATGACCGGCCTGTTCCCATAAAACCTTTGACTCTCTTCCAAAGAATCAGCGTTGCCAAGCAGTCTGAGGATGAATTGCAAAAGTTCTTAACATACGAGCTCTGTCCATACCCTTTGGCTCTATTTGATGATATGGGCATGAGAAAGGGAACAAAATCAGCTTTGTATAAGGCTTTCCGACCGATGGCGGACATCTCAACTTTGGATAATGAAACACTGCATGTGCTAGATGGTGGATTCTTATTACATCGAGTTGTATGGTCATCAAACTTAAGTTCTTTCTCTGATATTAGCCGCAGCTACATTGATTACGTTAAGTGCAAGTACAAGTCTTATGCCGTAATAGTATTCGATGGCTACCCAGATGATGACCACCTTAGTACGAAGTACATGGAGCGGATGCGAAGATCTGTTAAAAAGCATTCAGTCGAAATCATTGTCAACGACGACAACTCTCCCAGGTGTTCACAAGAGAGCTTCCTCAGCAACTCCAAGAATAAAGAACGATTTATATCCTACCTCAGGAATAAGTTTGCCGAAGCCAACATTACAACTTACCAGGCAGTGGAAGATGCTGACACCCTGATTGTAGACACTGCTCAGTCCTTGGCTTCGCAAAAAAAAAGTGTGACAGTGGTTGGCGAGGATGTTGATCTTCTTGTGATCATGATCGGAAAGAAAACATCCGAAAACGTATACTTTATCAAACCTGGAAGAGGAGCAAGACCATCCATCTTGTACCATCCATCCACTGCCGTGGATGAAGAAGTTGCAGGTTTCATACTCCTTCACGCTATCAGTGGGTGCGATTCCACTTCTTCGTTTTATAATCAGGGGAAGATGAAATGTTTGAAAACATTGCGAAAGGATCCTAAGCTCCTGAAAACGTTGGAAGTTTTTTATGATCCCGATGCCGACAAGAAGGCACTGATTGATGCAGGTGAAAACTTCATCATATTTTTATATGGATCTTCCCCCTACAGCACCACATTGGATAGATTGAGATACAGACAGTATGTTACAGCAGCGTACAAAAGTAACTGTAACATGGCATTGCTCCCTCCAACGAGTGCTGCAGCACAGCATCATATATATCGTACGTTTCACCAAGTGCAAGTGTGGCTAAGAAATCCATGTGAACCCATCCAATGGGGATGGAAGAAAGTAAAGAATGGACTACTCCCAATTTTGACGGATCTCCCACCAGCACCGCCAGAGCTACTGGCCAAAATTTCGTGTGGGTGCAAAAAAAATTGCTCACCGAATTGCGGCTGCAGACGTGTAGGACTGTTGTGCACCAGCATCTGCAGATTCTGTGAAGAAAGATGCAACAATGCAGATCGTGTTGATTTGCTCGAAGAGGCAGAGCAGGAGGGGCTGGAGACTGACGACGTTGTGATTGCTCCTGAAACCGAGAACAATGAAGGTAAGAAAACATGAAAGTTGCTCAACTTCACAAGGTGCAAGGCACATTAAGCCAGAAACTGCTGGGTGTTCATATACAAATACTACGCGGTCTAAGCCGAAATTCCATGTTAAGAAGAATAATTCGAGTAACCGCGAAAGCCTCAAACAGTATATGAAAGTATGAAGTTAATGAACTTATGTGATTAGTTCTTCTTAGTGTTCTCTCTTTTTGTAATCATTTCACCTTTCTATCATTTCTGTTCTACACGATGATGAACTGCTCGCTTTCCCAACCACGAAACTTTCCGACTTTATTAGTGAATCAAATCAAAAATGCTCGCCAGAACCAGGACCCTCGACCCAGGCCCAGCAGATCCAAGAGAGGCCTACTAAACGCAGATATTCTTCTACACAGTCGCACGGTACGCATTCCTTCACTATTTACCACATGATTTATATTAGTTTTAATCAGTGTTCCCTCTTCTTTGCAATCATTTCACCTCTCCATCATTTCTGTTCCAAATGATGATGAACCGCTCACCATTCCATCCAAGAATGAATACCCACCAGAACCAGGACCCTCGACTCAGGCCCACCAGCTCCAAGATACAGCTACAGCCTCACGCTCTACCAAACGCAGATGTTCTGATACATAGTTTCACGGTATGCGTTCCTACACTGTTCTAACAAATGATTTAAATTAGTTTTTATCAGGGTTCCCTCTTTTTTGTAATAATTTCACCTCTCCACATTTGGGAAATAAAATGTGTTTTTATATATTGAGTTTTGTTAATTTTCCCAATAATTTCCTGCTTCACCTACCAAAACTACCGAGAGTTGTGGCAGCACTGGTTTCTTATTTTTAATTTTCTACGAGTAGTAACTACTATACAGTGATCGTAAGGGCTCATGGGAATCTAATTCGGATTCAGCACACCAAAGAACCTATGGAATAGGTGAAAACAGCTCAAAAATCGACTTTTTGTAGAAAAAAAGCAGAATAAAAAATTCGGTGTTTTTTGAGGTTTTTTTCAAGTTTTCGGCTACTTAGGTCACCTGTAGGGGGTCATGGGGATGATATTCGGATTTAGCGCACCTGAAAACATAAAAAACCACCCAGAATTATATTTAATAAAATTTAGTACGATTTATATAGCGAAAAAAATTTAAAAACCTAGGAAAAAAACCTATAAAATTTAATTAAATTGTCAAATTTAGGCATTTCCCGTAATCGTAGAGGGTCGGGAGGGTTATATTTGCATTCAGCACACGTGAAAGCATAAAGTACTAGCCCGAACAATGTTTAATAAAATTTAGTACGATTTATATTAAATAAACAAGAAAAAAACCATGAAATTTAAATAAATTGTCAAATTTCGGCTAAAGGCGACCACGATAGCGCGCGGCAAAGTTGAAATTCGGATTCAGCACACCTGAAAACATAAAGATCAGTCATAAAACCTAAGCCCGGGATTTTTTCTCGCCTAAACTACCAATTTCCTGGACTATTACAGGTTGGCAATTTACAATCAGGCTGATGTAGGGATTTTTAACACTGTAAATAAAGTAACTAAAATGTATGGTGGGAAATTTGAATATTTAAATGTACAAGGTGAAGCAAAAAAACAATGGTTACATTGACGTATTAATACTACTGATGTGATTGTTACAATTATTGTTAGTGTTATCTAAGCTTAAGATATATGCGTAAATGTTGCTTAAATTATCTATATCGGATTTTGAATTTAAAGTATTGTCATTTCTAAAAATGTTAACCATCTCAAGAAAAAGGCGGCTTTTATAATGGGGTTCTGAGTCAAGGATTTTGGCTTCTGCAAAATTGATCTGACGTTGTGTTTCTCTGCAGTGAATAGCTAGTGCACATTTATTTCTTTTTAACTTGCAGTCACTTCTGTGTTGAGTAATGCGGGTTTTTAACCAGTTGGACGTCTGTCCGATGTATATTTTATTGCAATCCCCACATGGAATGGAGTAAATTACGTTTGCACTATTCATCACAGGAGTCCTGTCTTTAAGTTTAGAAAAATGTTTACCTACATTCTTTAGGTTATATCTGCCAATCCTTATATGATCATTATTTAAAATTTTACATAATATGGGTGTTAATTGTTTAATATATGGGAGTTTTTTGTATATGATGTCATTCGCAGGTAACCCGTCTGACTGATTGTTTAATTTTGTGGTAGCTGTACTAAATATTAATTTTGTTAACAGTGTTTTGGGATATCCATTGTTGGACATGATTTCAACTAACAAATTTAAATTTTTCTTTAGTAAAGAGGGGTGTGAAATTCTTGAAATTCTGTTTTTCATGGCCAATATTAAATTGACTTTTTGGTTTATGGAATGATGTGAAAAAAAGTTCATGTATCTGCCAGAATTAGTGGGTTTTTGGTACCAATCTAGAATTAGTACGTTATTGGTATTTCTAATGATTCTTGTGTCCAAAAATGGAATACTGTTATTTTGTTCGATCTCAACTGTGAATTGAATATGTGGGTTGAAACTGTTAAAAATATTCTGAATTTCATCGATTTGTATATATATATACCGGGTGACAATGAGACTAGAGCAGTCTTTCCCAACCTGTGGTACGCGTACCTCTAGTGGTACGCAGAGGACACTGCGGTGGTACGTGGTGCTCTGCACACGGGAAAAAAATGTTTTAAAATTTGGTTATTGAACAATAGTAGTTTGTATACCAAGGCACTGAAGTATAACTTTTTATCACGAATGTGGATTTAGTTGCCGAGGCCCGTAGGGCCAAGGCAAATAAACCACATGAGGGATAAAAAGGAACTTCAGTGCCGAGGTGTACACTATGTTTTATTTGAAATCGAGAAATCGTGATATGACAACATTTTAACCAACTTTTGTAGGTTATGTTCGGTCGATTGACGTTTATTTGTCGCCTCGATACCTACAAAAAAGTCGTAAAACAATGGATTACTTCACTGCCGATTTCTCGTATTTTAATGACGATTTCGGCGTACTTCACTGCCGATTTCAAATAAAAACACATTTTTTAAAAGAATACATTTCAATAATTATGGCAACACAATTCTTGCCATGCAGATCAACTTTTATTCGCAGTACAGCTGAAAAAAGTGATGTTGAAAGCTTATTCCTTTTTTAGTTTCAATATATGTAATATTAGACAATATTCTTTCAACATCAGCATTCTCGTGTGGAATACACAAAATAATAAGGGCTCGTACGGCAATATTTTTAAAAATATATTCCTTGTGAAAATCTTTTGAAGTACAAAATAAATTTTTAACCGATTGCATTCCTTCGTGCAACTGATGTCGACATGATAATGCGAATTGACAAAACTAATTTATTGGGTAAGTACATTAAATAAATGTTAAAAGAATTTTGCTTAATCGTAATTTAAAAAAAAATCCTTAAATATTATTATTTTTGGTAGACACAAATTCCGCTACTTCTCTTTAAAAAAAGGTCTTGCCGCCGCTACGCGGGCTAAAAATCCGCTACGGTAGCGGGATTCCGCTACGGTTGGTAACACTGCAGGTCTGTGCCGCCTACCCCAGTTCATTATCCTCACTATTCAGTTCGGCGGCAGTCACCACGTGTAGCAGTACTTATGTTTTTGTTTAGTTGAGGTTAGTTTTGTCTCGCTCTTGCTTTGACACAGTTGATATGGATAAGTTTTTAAAACGTTGCCAACCTGGTCCTTCAACCAGTGGTTCTAAACCTAAAGTTTTTAAAAGTAGTGAAAGTGAAGTGAAAACTGTTGACAGTGTTACTGAGAGTACCGGTAGGCCTACTGAATCAGATGCAGCCACAACTAGCATGCAGCCATCCAGAATTACTTCTAGTACAAGTAAAAAAGGAGTGAAACGAAAGTATGATCCTAATTATTTAGCTTTTGGGTTTACTTATACTGGGGATCTAAATGAGCCCATTCCACAGTGTGATATTTGTATGGAAACATTATCCAAACACAGTATGAAACCTTCCCTTCTCATGAGGCATTTTAATACAAAACACAGTAATTTGAAAGGAAAATCTGTGGCTTATTTTAAAAATAAAGAAAATGAGCTCAAAGGAAGCAAAACCTCAATGAGCTTATTTACATCTTTAAACACCAGGGCAGTTGAAGCCTCGTATAAAGTTAGTTTAAGAATTGCTCCAGAAGCTAAGCTACGTACAATTGGCGAATCTTTAATATTACCGGGTGCCAAAGATATAGTTTTTTCCATTTTAGGACATAGAGAAGCAAAACAGCTTGATGTTGTTTCTTTATCTAACAACACTGTAACGAGGAGAGTGAAAGACATGGCACTAGATGTAAAATGCATGTTAATAAGGAAAACCGAAGACAGTCCACATTTTTCACTGCAAATTGATGAGACAACAGATATAACCAATATGCCAAATTTGCTGTGTTATGTTAGGTATGAAGACGGTAGCGGGGTAAATGGAGATATGCTATTTTGTGAAGTATTACCGACACATACAACTGGCGAAGATATTTTTGTAAAGTTAAATGGTTTTATGAATGAGCATGATCTGGATTGGAACAAGTGTGACTTTGTACCGATGGAGCCGCTGCGATGGTCGGGCGTTACTTGTAGCTAGAGTAAAACAAGTGGCTGCCCAAGCAATATTCACTCACTGTTGTTTGCATCGAGAAGCTTTGGTAAGCAAAAATTGCCCTGGCAGCTTGAAGGAGGTTTTGAGCCAAGCCATAAAAACAGTAAATTTTATCAAAGCACGTGCTTTACATTCCCGTTTGTTTGCGATATTATGCCATGAAATGCGCGGTTTGCACAGACAGCTGTTGCTGCACACAGAGGTCAGATGGCTGTCGAGAGGGAAAGTAGTGACACGTTTGTTTGAGCTGCGCGATGAAGTTTTCGTTTTTTTTTGTCTAACACAAACTTTGAATTGAAGAATTGCTTTGCAGATGAACTGTGGCAGTGTAAGTTGGCATATTTGGCAGATATATTTTCAAAGCTTAATGAACTCAACCAAGCCCTGCAAGGAAATTATAACACTCCTTTTCGGGTTCATGATAGAGTAAATGCTAAGAAAAACAAGCTAAATCAGGCAGCAAAAGAAGCAGAACAGAAAAAGGTATCGTTGTTTCCAACGCTCGAGAATTTTGTTGAAGAAAATGACCTGAAACTGAGTCCTGCACTTCTGACAGACATCAAAACACACTGTCTTGGTTTGATTCAAAGCTACAACCTATATTTCCCTGAAGACTTCAGCAAATATTCCTGGATCCAAAACCCGTTTGCTGATATAGAAGTGGCACCAGAAAACTTTACTGCGAAAGAAAAGGAACAGTTGTATGAACTAAATTGTGACTCAGAACTACAGCAAAAATTTTCAAAAATGTCGCTCTTGAACTTCTGGGTTGAAAGGCGTGCGGACTACGCAGAAGTAGCTGACAAAGCAGTTAAATTTTTACTTCCCTTTACAACTTCTTACTTGTGCAAGACAGCATTTTCTTCACTTGTGTATCTTATGAACAAATATCGGAATAGACTTATTAGTGTGGAAAATGATCTTCGTTTAACACTGAGCAATCTTAGACCAGACATTCCCAAGTTGGCTTCTAATCTTCAAGCTCAACCTTCTCATTGAAGTTTTGTATTATATTTTTGTTGTATTTCCCTTGCAGCATAATGTTTTTTTTTATTTTCAACTTACGGCATGAATTCCTTGTCCATATCAATTAATAAAATATAACACTACACAGAATTTTATTTTTCATACTTATGGTTGGAAAATGGGTTAGTTAGATTTGTAAAATAATAAACATATTCCATCCATAATTACCTCCACGTGAGTAAGTGGTACGCAAAATATTGTGTTGTGAAGTGGTACGCCAGGAAAAAAGGTTAGGAAACACTGGACTAGAGCCATGCTTATATCTTCTTTATTTATAAATCGATTTGGATAAAATTTTATACCCAGATAATAAACATAATTTCTGATTGGTCGATAGATATAGTCAAAATGGCTGGCTTCCGGTTTTACCGGAAATGATAATAACTTTTTTTAAATAGAACACCCTGTATATTTTATGTTTTTCTAAATCTACCAGTCAAACTACTTATTCGTTCTTGCAAAATTTAAATTTTTTTAAACAAAAAAAATATTTTTTTAATTTTTATTTTTTACCATAGAAGGCCTTGACTTGGAAAAATCTATTCTAATTGACTCTAGCAACTCTTAATAATAGCTATTTTATCAATAAGGTCAATAAAAAACCTTTAGTAAAGGAATACAGTTTGCTAAACGCGTTTTTTAAGCAAAAGACAATTTTTTTAAATGGCACCTACTAAGGGCCATCTTGCCATTAGATAGAAAATGTAATTACCAATCTAACGATATGCATCATGCACAACTTTATCTGTATCTGAAACTGAAGGTTAATTAATAAATTATTTTTTAAAATCTATTTAAAAAACCAAAGTTAGTGTCACTTCCGGGGAAACCGTTATTTAAATAGACCACTCTATATGTTTTATGTTTTTTGGTATCTGCGACTCTAATTACATACAACAGTGTTGCCAAATTTGCTTAGGTATTAATATTTAATGCATTTAAATATTTAAAAAAAAAAAAATAATTTATTAATCTTTAGTTTCAGATAAAGATAAAGTAGTGCATGATGCATATCGTTAGATTGGTAATTACATTTTCTATCTAACGGCAAGATGGCCCTTAGTAGGTGCCATTTAAAAAAAGTGACTTTTTCTTAAAAAACGAGTTTAGCAAACTATATTTTTTTATTAAAGGTTTGTTATTGACCTTATTGATAAAATAGCTATTATTAAGAGTTGCTAGAGTCAATTAGAATAGATTTTTCTAAGTCAAGGCCTACTATGGTAAAAAATAAAAATTGCAAAACAAATTTTTTGTTTAAAAAAATTGAAATTTTACAAGACTATTATATGTAGTTTGACTCGTAGATTCAGAAAAACATAAAATATACAGGGTGTTCCATTTAAAAAAGCAAAGTTGGTATCATTTCGTCATCTAGGGACCCTGAAACGTGAAGATCTGAAGAAATCTCGGAAGGTGATTTTTTCGTGATTACAATACTTCCTTCGTCTTTCAGACGAGGGGAGTAAAAAAAGGAAATGAACAGTTTTTTTGGGTTTCCTCGGAACTTTTAAAGATGTTTGGTAACGATTTGGCATTACTTTTTATGCAATGTGCTATCAACATTTGGGCAAAATTCAAGATTTTCAAATGATAATATTTTATTAATGGACATAGTTTTATTTAAACCAAATTATGAAAATAAATGCTTTTTATAGTGACACAATTCTAAGAGGTTACCAAAACTGCCATGACCTTCCTTTTAAAAATTACACCAATATATGCAAATGGTCCAGTTCATTTGTGGAGCAGTATATATAATGGGAAAAAGGCTTTTCGGCTCACTTTGTTAAGTGACCACACAATAACATAGCATGTGGCGTTATTTGTAGTGTTTTCTAGTGAAAAGAATAGTCTATTTACATGTTTTAATTTAAGTTAATCGAAAACAATACGGAACATGCTCTTTGGAATGTTGTAGAATAAAAGTGCCCTTAGAGGAAAAATTGACCCGTTCCTAGCCTAATTTCCCATATTGTTTGATATATTGTGTTCACAATAATTTTACAGGGTGTCTTGCTGTACTCCGCTCGACTGGATTAGAAAATACTTTTTCAATACTAAGTATTTCAGTTCTATGCTTTTTTGATTGGGTGACAAACAAGATGAGACGGTGGAAGTCTGTTATTGATGTTTTGGCACACTGATGTTAGCCCCCTTCTTACGACACAGTTAGTTCTCATAATCTGTTGAAACGGTACTTTTAATGTGCGACGACTTCGGCCAAAGCGAATTCACAAAGGAGATACCTAGACAAAAGGAATAGGTTTCAAATCGAATCGGTGCTTTATCAATACATTAGCTGAGAGTGCGAATGGGACAGTGAGCACCGATGAAGTAACATACCAGATTTCAAGATGAAAAGAGGTATAATTTGCATCCGTCCACAATTGTGCCACCCTGACCGCTTAAGGTCTATCCTGCAAGATGTGAATACAAATCGACACATACAAAAATCATCTTGATAGGTTATGTCGTTCTCTGCTTATCATGCTTACATCCATCCGGGGTGACATACTATTTATAAATTTTCCGACCTTTCAACGCCAGATCGGTTTCCATCTTCACGAAAGTCATCTAGTTCCATTGCATCTTTCATACAATTTAGAGTTGGTCGCGATTAATTGATAAAAGTTGTTGTAAATTTGTAAGAATGTCCGAGGTCGAAATCAATTCATATCATTTTAAATTTACAGCAGTATTCAGTTAGTCGTTTGAATTATATCTGCGAGAGTTTGAATTTCCTTTCTATTTTAGTTCTCATCGATGCGGTAAATTTGATTTGTATTCCGTATTCAGTTATAGAATTCAAATAAACTTTTAGTTTAGAAAATTCTGTCACGCCAACCAATCTCCCCTCATGCAATTTGCATATACTACTATCAATACTATCTATGTTTTGTTCTTCTTTACCAGTTTATAATTTCTTGTCAGTTACCTCAACATAATGATCATATTAATTTATGTAACGACAGTGACATAGATGTTCGGTATTAGCAACGTTACTAGTCAGTCAAATGTATGTAAAGCAGATTGAGTCAGAAGTTTTCCGTAGCAGATACGTAAGCATCTCACGTACAATTGTAATAATTTATGTAAAGTTGGGAAGCATATAATGGTTACCAGGACAAAAAAGTAAAGTTACATTACTTCCAAAAATCAATACATGTTTTTAAAACAGAAAAAAAGATACCAGGTGAAAGTGAACACATTAATTTAGCTATGGGTTTATATAAACATAAAGTAAAGAATGAGATTGATCTGTAATAATAATTTTAATAAAAATGTGAACCGGTACATAGTTGTATTCAATAGTATCTTACCTACTCGCCTAAACATTTCGCATATCAGAGGTTTTTCATTGGTAATTTTTTAAATTGAAGTTAACATTCCAACAAATAACTAACATTTTAGCACTTGAAATATCTTTTCTTAATCCCCTTCAAGTTCATTAGTCTTTTGACTTTCTATAAATTGATGAAGATTGTTAGTGCCACCCAGAGATGTGGTAAATATAGATGCAAACACACCGTTTACTTAAGAACATACGTATGTTCCAACATGTACAACATACGATTTTCATTTTGTCTCTTTTCGTATTATTGTAAATGTTTGTACAAACATCGTCTCTTTCCCTCTAAGTGGTACCTGGGCGTTACCAGGGCAGTGCATGCGCATCACAATATTAAACGTACTTCTGAACTCGCGTAACTTGTGTGTTTACAATCACCATATTTACAGTTGTCAGTTGTCATATTTGCGTTTATTTACACTGAAATTAGGCGTCGCAGAAGCTTTCTCTTTGACCAATTCGATACCAAGGGCAACTTGCACCTCAAACAATTTTAAATATCAAGCGGGCCAACGGCCGAAGTCCGAGAATAGCGAAAGATGCGAGCGCAATCATGAAACACGAAACCAGTAAGCGCGCGGGGCCGGCTGCAGAGCGATAAGACCGGATAAGAGTAACAGCCGTTCGGGCGACAAAGGGATATTTAAATGTTTATTTATAAAGTTCAATTTTACTGGGCTTCGATCGTCGTTCGGTTTTGAGTTTTTAAATTTAACGACTAGCAAGATGATATCCTTCTCGCGAGGTGGATCGTGGTTCTGAAAGACGGTTTAAAATTACCACTCTGCTTTAGCAGCCAATCACACATTAGGTACCTCTTAGAAAGAGAGAGACTGTGGACCACCACGAATTTTAGGTGCATTTGAAAGAGACAGCTTGTTAAAAGTGTGTTTGTGCTTATATCATACATGTAGTAACACAGTTGCAGTGGCATGTTTGCATCTATATTTACCACATCTCTGGTGCCACCAGAGCAATTGCATTAAAATAGTTTTAGCATAATTGTTTTTACTATCGCCAGTTTCGGTATCGGTGTTAACGTAAACTGGCAGGGTATGGGAGATAATTTAATTCTGGGATCTGTTTCATCCTTTTGCCGGTTAAAGTTACAGACTTTCGCAGATTTAGGTTGCTTCGCGGTTTTATGTTTAGAATTAATTAATTCTGTGTACGATGTGTAATGAACACTATCGTTTTATGAGTAGCACTATTGCGGTTAAATCTGAACAATAAATACGTTAGAATGTAATTAATAGGATATACTGAATTTTAGCACTGTTAATCAAAAGGATAAATGAGAATATAAATCACCAGTTGTGGTTACATGTTAAAGGCACGAAATTTCTCTGACATCTATTGAATAAGACTAATATTACTTTTTACTGTCGTGATCTTCATTGTTTACGTTACTGAATTCTAAATGAAAGAAATATAAAGGTGATTGTTAAGAAAAATGAAATGATAACCGTACATAAAAGTGGGAGAAGAAATTCCTTTGAACCGCAGATATGTTTGTCATAATCAGAATATCACAGTGCCTAAATAAGATTGTAATAATAAAATTGTAATCTTAGTTACTGCAAGCAATTGCTGATGTGTTTATTTAAATTTTGATAAGTACTATGTGTACAGAATGACCATATACATTTTAAGTAATTTTAGTAACATATTGCTTGTACAGTTTGCAACGGCTAAACTGGTCCTCTTTGCATGCACGTTTTTCGTGGTTAACTCGTTGTTTCTCTACTGGCTAATTATAACTTGCAGATGACTTTACTGGAATAATGCATTTGCAGGCTCTTTATATTATTCCGGCTCCTTGCCTACGACGGCTTCGTGCTCAATCATGATCAATCCATTATGAACTTGTAGAAGCCGCCTGTCTCACATGCAGCATCTTGAATAACACAAGGTCAGTTTATTTCAGTGTTCTATCTTTTAATGGCGTCGCTGTATTCTAGCGAGAGGAATCTCAGAAAACTCCATGCGTGCTTAATCCAAACCATCAGAAATAGCTTAATGTACTTTTACTAATATTTTCAAATGTTAAACAATGTAATTTATTTGTTTATAATCAACGAACCTTGCTGCCTGCTATTAGTTTCTCCTCCCTCTACTTCATTTTGTAATAGGCCGAGAGACCTGTTTAATACAAGACTACTACTTGTACCACCCTTAAACGAGAAGTAGCACAGCCCCCCACTCCACAGAATTATGATGTGAGTAAGGACAAGGCTGCGATCCTTAGGGTTATAAAATAATCTTCACACAATTAACAATTTGGGCGCTTGAAACTCACCCAAATACGACTATACAACCGCTAGCGGATAATACATACCAAAGACGACTTCAAAGGATATGGCCGATAGATATAGCAACCTAGACGACTATCATAAATATATTACTATTGTAAGATAACTCCATTGGGTGTTATTCTTTCCATGCCATGTATATAGCCAACACATTAGTTTATAGAATATCTGCATATGTATGTATGTAATATAATATTCTGATTGCTAATAAATGAGATCCAAAAAAAAAAAAACAATTAACAATTTGGGCGCTAGTCTTTAAACACAACACAATTCAAATCAAATCACCACCTACCTTGAGAATCTTGTAACTTCACACCTAGACAAAGCCGAACAGGTTTATGAAGAGTTGTAACAAGATAAAAACTAGAGCCAGTAATAGTGGAGTCGGCAGTAACAAAAGTAAATTATATACAATTAGCTTGTGTGACTTTGTGAGCTTTTGCTGCTCTCGTCCTGCAATATTCAATGCTTTACACAAAACGCAGCATCTTCTAAGTGGTTTTATAAACAGCTGTTTTATTTAACAATTACCGTACCTCTCACACAACTTCACTGCCACCTAATGAATTCATTAGAAAAAAGGTGCTATTCTGGCACTTCGTAATTTTTCTACTAGCGAATAACTTGTATTATTAGAAACAGTCTTCAACAACGTATTAAATAACGAACATTTCGAGAAAAATGCGTGTCGTCTTTCTCAATATTTTTAGACACTAGTTGGCTATCGATTCTTAAAGATCAGATCAAGTAGGTTTAGACAATCAACAAACGTCAATGTCAAGCAATTCATTGGAGGTTAGTGTTTTTCAATCTCCGTGAAAAAGCTAAGTTTTCTTGTTCCTTTTTAATTGTTATTCGTTGACAACGAGGGCAGATTGTCTCTCAAAACGTTAGTTATTTAATACGTTATTTAATAATTTTAATTTGCAGAGTGGCGAAATACCCAAAAGAGAATATGAATTGTTTAAAATGAGATCAGCTGTTTACTTTTAGCCCATGTGCTAAAAGTGAAGTGAGGTTATAAAAGTAAAATTTCCAACTGGAAGTGAGGCTGTCAAGTTATTCTAGTTACTTCTTGCGTTAGAGGTAAGGCGTTTTTTAAACAATTAAAGCGTTATGTAATGAATAAAGTCAGATGTGTACTATTATAATTACATTAGATAACTGACTTTGACAGTACTGGCTCCGGAAACATTCACCTGCGCGTCAAGGCCATCTCTTTATTATGACATAAATAATAACTGTCATAAATGCAAACCTTTATTAAATCGACATTTGTTGATTAATAACAGAAAATTTATGGTCGTAAAATAGTACATTGTGTATCTAGAACGAAAAGCGTAACATTCCCAGACGACTGAGAATATTGTTGGGCGAGGAGAAGGTCGAGCCCAACAATACAAGAGTCTGGGAATGTTGCATTTTGTCCAAGATACGCATACTATTTTTTCGCCAATCGATACGAGTAATTAAAAAAATAGGAAATAGTACTCGAATATTTCCTGCCTAGGCCGGGAATATTATTCCTGTATAGTTTTATTGTAAATTACCCAGCAACGGCTGATGTAATGGAATTTTTGAATTATTTCTGTACAGTTTTATTGTAAATTACCTAGCAACAACGGCTGATGTAATGGAATGTTTGACTTTGCTCAACAACATTTTGTCAATAATGTGTCAGTTCTAGTACGATTGACAAAAAAAATTGTATGCAAACTCGTGCTAAAAGTGTTATTGCACTCGGCATGTCTCATGTCTCGTGCATAAACATCAACTTTTAGCACTTGTTGCATAAATAGCTATTATATAAAGTATACTCCGTCTATATGTACACTTGAGTTATGAATCGAACCTTAGCTCTAACTTCCTATACAGTTAAAGTAAGTAATTGAACAAATGTAATTGTGCAAGAATGATCCAGTCCAAAATGTCGATTTACGGTTAGGAGCAGTATATTACATTACTATTTCAAAACCGGGTCCCGGGTGGTGTAGCTTGAACAAGCGTCCACGTTCGATCAGTAGAGTTAAGCAACGTTCTTCCTGGACAGAACTTGGATGGGAGTTACACAGCTGCTTCTCCAGGCGCCTCGTGGTACGGCTGCCACTGAAAAAGTTGTTCCCGGATGTCATAATAACATCATGACAGTCGTTAGTGGGGTTGGAAGTCCCCATAAAATGTACTGCTACGCCTATAATTAGGCTAACGGCTGTTGGCTGAGTACAAAATAAATAAAAACTGTTTCTCACTAGGCCTCAACGAAAAAAAAGGTTTTTACGTGTTTTACTGCAGGTAGTAGATCTTGCTAGCACATATCGAGGCAGTATTCAATTAGATTTTCTTTTCCATTGTTCGATTCATGCGTAAAAGGATTTAATCTTTTTAATTTCAACCTGAATCTCTCTTACTATTTAAACCCTGATTTTGTATTCTGGGCTGTTTTGCATTTATCGAATTATCATGTGTGTATCTTTAATTTAAGCTATACTCGTGAGCTCTAAATTTTTTTCCATTACAACGGAAACTTCTAAGTTTTACTGAAATCATTTTGATGTATCTTATGAATATTAAATTCATTAAAGTCTTCCCATAGTTCAGGTCTTTACAGATACATAGCGAACACCTGAAAAAAGTTAAAATAATTTTCTTTGAAATTTAAAATAATTTTAGTTTCAAAACTTCTATTCACTGGGGAAGTTCCGTATAAAACCTTTTACAAATTTTGTGAAATATTAATAAAACGTTTGGGCTTTATAGTTTATAAGTAGACGGAAAATTAGTGTTAGCACTCTAATTACGTTAGTATAGTTTGTATCTCTATTTCTAAACAAAAAGGACATTCATATTTATTGTACTGTAGACGCAGTCAGTAAAGAAGAAAAGTTGCCGTAGCGCAGCAGTTGCTGTACAAGTGAGGTAAATAGTACACTCCGATTCAACATGTGCAATTTACGTTAAAGTTACTTGCATTATTAATTATTTCATAATGTTCTCTTGTAGCGTTATGGCGTTGGAATTTTTATGTTGTAATTTCGTTAATGAAATAATAATTAAGGAAAATAAATAACTTAGGAAATGCATATAAAAACAAAACTGTTTATTCTGCAGTAGTTAGTTTTGTTGCATTGCTTTGTACAAGGTGCTTAATTTATTTGTGTTTTCGGTTTTTTATTGTTAAACTACATTCTGCTATGTTAAAGTTGGGAAGTGGAAACGGGCTACGTCCACAAACGCGTGCAGTAATCTTTAAAGTTTATAATATTTACTATTACGTTGATATGATCTGGAGACACGCAAGGGCCTCCATTATCATATGTATTTATGTTACGCCCTCGTCGCGCAATCAGGATTAGAACACAACATTAATTAATACATCGCCAGCCAAAAGGACGCAGTTTCACAAGCTGCAGAACAGAAGCCACGTTAAAAGGATTACGAGGCTCCAGCGACCCCGCCCGGTCCGGAACCTTCATAAATACGTTAAAATAAAGACGACAGCTTGACAAAAGAAATGTGCCGGCCACTAAATCTGCCCGCGAATTGAAGCAGCGCAACAATTAAAGGAGCCCCGATTACACGCATTTAGGTGTTGTTGTTTTGCAATAAGGAAACGAGGGTGCATAAGCCTCGCGTTTATGGAGGAACGCGGACAAATCCGTCGTTTGCAGCAGGAAAAACAAGCGTCCCAAAACTACACCGATTGACGAAACAACAAAGTCATAAAGCATTAAAAGCGCCCCGGAACTTGCCGCAAACAGCGAAATATGCAGCTTCAAAGGGAAAACTAAACGGGCACCAATAAACGCCGGCACCGGGTAGGCTAGAAAAGATCCGGGTTCAAACCAGCGGTCAAACAAGGGAACAATGAAAACCCACATCGCGAGAGTTAATTAACTTAAAAACACCAGCCACCTTAGGATGCGAAAAATCACCTAACCAGTGCGAGTACGAGGGAATAATTCCGCCCGCTAATAAGTCCGGAAATCACCGCAGCATATAGGAAATCCGCATCACGGCCGAATTGCTGCTATTGTAGAAATAATTTAATAAATCGTAACCATGTTAATATGCGAGCGAAACATATGCAAAGAAAACATATCGAGTAAAGGCTCAAAATTCGAGTTTTTAGAAGACGAAGACAATGCACATGTTGTCGACGAGATAGCACTTCGCGCCGCTGAGATCGGAAGACAAAGTCGGCCAGTCCTTTATAAACCCCAGGTTTCTTGAGAAAGATACGGAGTTCCAGCCATCACCATCCAGCGTCTTAGTGACTTAGGTAAATTTGCGCCATTGCACCATCGACCTTAGTCTCCAGTGGTGCTCGCCGAGCTCCTGGATAGTAATAGAAAATTGCGTAACGTGCGCCCTTGTCTTCAGCCGGATCCAGCAGCTCAACGCGCCTGCCGCCAACCTCCGCCGTCATCGTCCGTCTAGTCAAACGCCCCCTAGCGACGTCCCGAATACCGGCCAACAACTCGGAAAATCCACGGCGCCACCCCGAGAGCTGTCCCTGCCTCCATGGAGTATAAGGACGTTCTCCCCCGTTCCACGAGACGCCACCTCCAACCTGCCCCTCCCAGGACGCCACCCCCTCCCCCACGTACTATGCTCTCTTAATATTTTTCTACAGACTCCAGGAGACCTTTCAGGGACTGATTGGCCCCTCCCCTGCCCTCGACCCCGAGTCACCCTTGACCATCAAGGCACGCCGGTGTCTGCAGGAGCAGCCGCCCCACAAGCGTCCCACATCGCCGCCTTCCGGACGGACTCCCCTATCGGAGGTACCCTCCCTTTCGGACGGACGCCGCCTCACAGCCGCCCTACCCCCGGACTCCTGAACTCAACAACACGCCCACGGGACTAGACGCCCTGTATGCCCGGACCCCGCCTCCAGCGCCGCCGCCAGCGCCAGGTCCTCCGCCGCCCCCGGAAGTTGGATGTGGAGCTGGAGCTGCACCTAAGCGCCGAGGAGACGCGGAAACTGCAGTCTTTGTAGCAGGCATACTGCGCCACCGCCGAGCCGAGTCGCCGCCCCCAACTCCCCACAGTAGCCCTGCCGGTCCGGAGCGAGGTCCGGGTTACACTCCACTACCGCAGGAGGGACCCGCGACTGAACAAGGAGCGCATACCCTTCAGCCACCGTCGACACCGCCGTCGCCCGTCGCCACCGCCTAATCGCCCCAACCCCAGCCATCCGGCCCGACGAACCAGCGAGGCCGAACGACGAGCCCCCAGCGTCAGATCCTCCGCCGCCCCCGGCTCGCACACCCCTCTCCGCTAAAAGAAGAGCTCCGGGACAATCTACGAAGACCCCGCGCCACCAGAGCCTTTGAGGCGTCATCGACCAATTAACCATCTTTGTGTATATATGTTAGAAAAATAAAAACCTGTGTAAATATAGTTGTTTGTCCCTCTCTATCTCTCTTGCTCTCGCACTTAGGTCTGCCCCGCCTACCGGGGAGAGCGCCATTGGCCGACTGAGTTGCCAGGGCAATATCAACAACAGTCGCCATTAGCAGGAGTTAACCCTCGCCCGCCCTCCAACGAGGTCACGGGATCGAGTCGTGTTAACGTTTATTCGACCACACTAGCTTTTAAGTACTAACGGTGTTTATTTTGTTATTAAACCGAATATTAGTATTTAACATTACAAGCCAGGTAAAACAGTTTTTACTGGCGATAGGATTGGAATGACTGGCGAGCTTGTCATATCCTTGAGCCAGTAAAAATGGTTACCTGGTGTGTTTTGTTGAATATTTTATTTATTTCTTACTTGTAAATAACTAGAAATTTACCATTTATTCAAAATGTCAAACTGACAAACAACTAAATTCATCAATATGACACATACTAAGGAAGACAACTCTGGCTTTGCACGCTATCATTTATCTATGAGCACGCTTGTAAAATATAACTGGCAAGCCAGTAAATTTTTTACTGGCTAGCCAGTTAAGAAACATTTTCAAGGTGAATACAGTGACTTGATAAATTGATGTTTACAAGTGCGGAACAAATAAAATTATTAAAAATCCTGTGTAGTGTTTACTAAAAATGTTGGTATTTTTTAATGTAGTTCGTGGAACAGTATGCGATGTGTTCGTGGACGCGTTTCAAAAGAAAGTGAGAGATATTGCTTAACATTCTGTACCTGAATGTACAAGACTTTCGCCCAGCGAATCACGAACACCGTTGAAAGCGAATAAGTAGGTACGATTGTGGACCGAAGATAGCTGGGTGGAATTTATCTTTACTGGCTGCGTTTACAGTCTACGAGATATTTTGAGGGAATCATATTGAATGTAGCTTTAACAATGTATAATTCGATTTTTAACAGAATGTTTGATACTAACATGTCGTATTATATGGTAAAAGTAAGAAAGTCAGTGAAAATTATTTTAGAATTTTAATGTGGCTGTAATAAGTCGCGAAAAACGAACGTGGTTAACGAATTTTTGCTGAAGATTAAGTCTTATTTTACAACTTCTTAAAATCTGACAAAAAGTGTTTAAATTACAGTTGTTTTTATCATCTAAGAGACATTAGGTGGAAGTCTGTAAGCATAATTAATTTGCTTTAAACTGTTAAATGTAAAGTTTTGATGTTCAAATTAGATTAGTACCGAGAAGACTCACAAATTTCTCTGAGTGCTACTAATTTGACAGTAATTTTAGGCGCTTCTAAGTCTTTTAGTGAATAGTTTTCCTGTGTATTGCATACTGGTATTGAGAAGTTCGCAACGGGTATCCCGATGTTTGGAGTTCTAAGGAAAATTAGATTAGCTAAAGTTACTTGGTTGACCTTTGCATCTTTAAATCAGAACGTCTTGTGTAAATGTATGCAATTGATTTAAATTAAATAACTAGTAGTGGGGCAGTTTTACTATTACAAAGTTTCATTTATTATGTCAAACAAGGAGAACCTACATTTTATTTAAAACAAAGTAAAGATATTACTTTTCATCTTTTATTGTGCATACAAGTTTAACTATAGTAACTGCTTACTAAGAAGTAGTTTATTAAAAAAATGGGAGGTTCATACGTGTTTTTAATAAAATACAGTTTTTCTTAGTTTTTTTTTCTGTAGCTGACGTTGAGAAACCTTGTTGAGTATCGTTAAAATACTTTAAAAATGAATTCGTGTTACTTTATTTTACGAATACATTTGCTTTAAATATAAAAAATAATTTTGTAAGATTTGAACATTACCCTTTCTAATAAAGTTTAAAAAGAATCGTCTAAATACAATCCAAACTATCGTTTACTACTTCCTTGTATACCGATTGAAGCTTCAACACTCTCTACTTGATTAACTTTATTGCCATCATCGTCCAACAGCCGCTCTTGTTTAGTGCTGGACATAGGCCTTCCTTAACTGTTTCCAACGTTTACGGCTTTGTGCTTCCTGCATCCATTGTATGCTGATGAGTTTTAGTAATTCATCCACTTTCTTAGTAGATGACCTCTGCTTCTGTACACTTGATCGCTAGATCATGACTTGATTATTTGTTTCGTCCATCTCTCATCTGAAGACCTAACTACGCGGCCTACCCAATTCCACTTACCTCATAGGTTGACAACCTTCCTCGTCTTTATTGCACGCTCTTGCATTTCATTCTTTAACATTTCTAAATCCAAAGTAACTTTCTCCAACTTCTCCTTGCATGCATCAAGTTCCAATTGAAGCGTCTCGACCTTCTCCTCAGCCATTTCTTTATCCAGAGTAGCCATTTCCACAGTATCAGCAAGATCAGCCATTTCATCAGCATGCACTTCCTTGGCTTGGATTGCATCGTTGGCTTCTTTGTTCTTAATTTTAAAGCAGTAGTTGTTAAGTTAAAGCCTAATTTAAGGTTATTCGCTAAAGAATAAGAACAAAAAAAGGAAGCTTCGTGAGGCGGAGGTTCAAACAAAGCAGAACACGTCGGAATAATCCGGCAAGCAAATAACAGCAAATTTGCATATATTGCAATGGATGCTCTCTAATGACTGGGTTTTAATTAATATTTAATTGTAAGTTAGAGCAAAATCCAATATGTACAATTCACTGATTTAGTATTTTACTGTGATCGAACTTTTGCCTGTTATCAATTTATTAGGCTGGTTAAAATGTGAGCTGTACTTATTTACTGGACAAAATAAATGATTATTTGCCCTTTTCATATTTTATTTAGCTGCAATTAATTATAATAAATAAAACCGTGCTCAAGTAGAACAACAAGCTTCTCAACTCAGGTGGGTACCTAGTTGATTAAGAAATTACAAATTTTTTGATACGGCACTGTTTACCGCATTTAGTTCCAATTGCGTGGTAGTTAATGTTTGCAATACGGTCAAAAAGCCTACAAAATGGTTCGCGGGTGCAAGTCTGCGTTGTTGACGTTAAAGAATAGAGAAACTATGAACATTCGAAAAGGTATTTATCCAAATTTTCGCGCATTGGCGGTAATTATTAGCTTTTGTTTCAGGCACTAATTTATTTCGTGACGTCACAAGAATTGTAATACATTCGTATAACCTCAAATTTGGAAAACCGCTTATTTTTCGAACTGCACCTTCGCTATGGTCGTGGAAATGCTCTAATCCTCCTCAGTAAGGCCTCCTCTCATATGCACGTTGAAATCCGACCGCTTACTCTTATATTTTAGGTAAATTTTGGGGTACCTTATAACGGCGGCTCCTCCGATGCTCAAAGACCCTGGGGTGTTTCTGGCCCTGGAACGACTTTCCTCGCTGTTGAAGCTGCCGGTAGCACTTTTGCAGTCCTGTCCTAAGTATCGCAGTGCAAATCCCTGGCTCTGGACCCTTATTTTGGCTGGAAGCAGTTATCGGAATCTTGAGTTGGATCGGCTGGCGAAAATCCTGGGAGACGCTCTTGTAAATTCTTTTTTGTCGGCGGAAGCTTTCACAAACGATACCACTGAATCTCGGATATGCACACAACAAAATGGCTTAAAAAATGCTCATTTATTTCAATATAAATATAATTAAAGTGGAGCACAATTTACACTGTCAAGCTTAATTTAATTATTCATTTGTTCTCTCTGCTATTAAAACAAAATACAGACTATGGTTACAATATAAACGGAAATAAGTTTTGGTTAATTTAAATACATTCTAGAAAAAAGTTTGATAACATAGTTTTAAATCTTCAAATTTCTTACAAACTAAATTTACTGTCTGTTTCTTATATTTCAAAAGCGTCTCTTTGCGTCACCACACAAACACGTTTTATTATTTGCTCTGCTTTTTCACTCACGTTAAATGCGCTGATTATTTTAAGAGTTCCTTGCTTCTCAATTGCTTTCTTCATATCCTGTTGCCTGCTTTTCTAATTGCTTTCTCATGTCCACATGCCTGCTTTTTCAGATTGCTCTTTCGCAATGTCTTGTTATCTTATTCTGGCTTCTTTACCTTTTTAGAATTTTCACAAATTTCACTGACTAGCTTTATTGAATTCTACGCCTTTTTTACATGCACATAGCAAACCCTTTTGTGATTATTAATTTCTTTCGGTTCGGCTATTTATTATGCACAAACCTATGATTTAATTTATTTGCAAGTCAACTTCGACCCCTGTGAAAAACAGGCTTGCCATTTGCGTTCCTTACTTAATTACTTTATCATTACTGGCATCTCTTTACCGATGCATTTGTTATTTGAAATTTCAGTTTAGCATTGCAGTTATATACAACATCCCAACTCTGTGCTTTTTGAAATGTTCATTAATTTGCGTTGCTAGCAGAATCGAGTCGTGGGCCTAAGACCATTACAATATATATATATATTAGTACGCACCCTGTTAGGCAGGGAAGCTTGGGGCAGAACGATGTAAGCAAAAGGCTAACATATTCACCGATCGTTAGTTCCATCTGACGCTGTGACGGTAATCAAGATTTTGAAGGGGCAAAATCCTTCAAATTGTATGGCCATACAGGGGTTGAAAAGATTCCTACAGAAAATTCATTGTATTTTCGATGACGTTTCAAGTAATCAGCTTGTATGCGCTTCTAACAAAATAATAAACCCAGAGCTCAATTACTCAGATTTTGGTAGTTAAATGTCCGCGGTTAGTACGGTAACCACAGCCAATCTGGACCTAAACTGAGAGTTTGACAGGTACACAGAAACGCAACGGTTTCTGCTCGAATGTACAACTACAACGGGTCGCAGGTGAGTCCCAACGTCCAACCGTTGCGTAATAAAATAACTGAGACTTCAATGCATTTCAGGTAGACGCGATTCAAACCCGCAAGCAATCTAGCAACGGCCTCGAGGCCCAAATGCCGAGGCACCACGGTCTCTGCAGTAGCAGTAATTTAATGCACGAATTCGCAGTTAGCATTCCAAGCGAATGTCGTATTTAAAACAGGGGCATACACTGTATTCGCAGATAGTACCTTATATGAATGAAAACAAAATGAAGGGGGGCATGCAATAATCTAATGTACGGTTATGCAGCTATCGTAGCTATTAACAAGACAGATAGGAGCATGCAATAATCTAATAAGTGCAGTTATGCAGCTAGCATTAACTACATGCTGCTAAACACAAAGGCGAGCAGTTTCGCTCGAATCGCCCTAAGAGCTACACACCTAAACGAAGTCAAACAATTATATAAATATACTAGCTGGCCCGGCAAACGTTGTTCTGCCCAAAAATAATTTGTCTCTGAAACCCCGATTCACCACTATAGAGTTTTAATTTTATGTCATGTCCATAGTCTTAGACATGAAAATAAATGCCATTTTCGCAATCAACCTCAATAACTACACCCATATCGATTTTTAGGCTTATTTACCCCATTTTACCCCCTAAGGGGTAGCGGACCCGACAGACTTTGTCCTGCCCGAACGTTGGTTTGCCTGGTATTAGCGGGTTCAGCAAAGGTTTTTTCGATATTCGAATTTTCGATTTTTCTCATTTTAAAAAATATTGGGGGTGGTGGGGGGGGGGGGGTGAAATTTTGTGGTTATATGTTTTGATATGCGAGAAATCTTAAAACAAATTTTAAAAGATCGTCAAAAATTTTTTAAAAATCGTCAAAAGTTTTTTAAAAATCGTCAAAAAATTTAAAAAAATAAATTCTAGAACCCGATTGCAGCGCCACCTACCGGGTATAATTGTCAATCTAAACCATCCAGGAGCCCACTCAAACACACAATAAATTTCATCAAAATCGGTCCAGCCGTTTAGGAGGAGTTCAGTCACATACACACGTACAGAAGAATTATATATATAAAGATAGGTACTCACCAGAAAAATGAAATTTTGGAGGACCCGACAGACGTTGTCCTGCCCGAATGTTGGTTTGCCCGCTATTAGCAGGTTCAGCAAAGGTTTATTCGATTTCCGAATTTTCAATTTTTTTCATTTTAAAAAATATTGGGGGCTGGAGAGGGGAGGGGGTGAAACTTTGGGGTTATATGTTCTGATATGCGAGAAATCTTTAAAAAAAAATTGTTTAAATTGTCAAAAAATGATTTAAAAAAATTTCTAGAACCCGATTGCAGCGCCACCTACCGGGTCCAATTGTCAATCTAAACCATCCAGGGACCCACTCAAATACACACAAAAAATTTCATCAAAATCGGTCCAGCCGTTTAGGAGGAGTTCAGTCACATACACACGTACAGAAGAATTATATATATAAAGATAAAGATTTTCATTTCAAAAAATACTGTGGGGTGGCGGGGGGGGGGGGTGAAATTTTGGGGGACCCGACAGACGTTATCCTGCCTGAACGTTGGTTTGCCTGCTATTAGCAGGTTCAGCAAAGTTTTTTTCGATTTTTCGATTTTTTTCATTTTAAAAAATATTGGGGGGGGGGGGGTGAAATTTTGGGGTTATATGTTCTGATATGCGAGAAATCTTTAAAAAAAATAAAAAACGAAATTCGTCAAAAAAAATTTTAAAAATTCCTAGAACCCGATTGCAGCGCCACCTACCGGATCCAATTGTGAATCTAAGCCATCCAGGGACCCACTCAAACACACACAAAAAATTTCATCAAAATCGGTCCAGCCGTTTAGAAGGAGTTCAGTCACATACACACGTACAGAAGAATTATATATATAAAGATATATACGTATATAAACCTCGTAGACTTGGGAATCATGTACTAGGCGCTCGAGGCTGCAGCCGACTTCTCCAGCAGAGCGAAGCGGAGGCACCGCAAGCAACGGAGCTCTTGGGGGCACAGCGAGAGACCCAAGAATGAAATATCGCCAACTACCGACTGCAGGAATAGCTAACTCAGGTGCCTTGCATCGGAGCCAGGGAGACGAGCAATTAAATCACAAGCAGGTAACATTCCCAATTAGTATGTAGCGAGTCCAAGAGAAAAAGACTGAAAGTGTACAAATTTATAGGTAAGCATCCGAGAAGGAGGCAGAAGCTAAAGCTAACTAACCCGGTGGTAACAGTCAGCCAAAGGTGATTGTGCTAGAGACGAAAGTTGGCCCCAGAATATTCCGCAGAAGCGTCAGACGTCTTCTTCTTCTTCTTCCTCTTATTGTAGGCCAGTGGCCTGTTATAACCACAAAGTGGACGTATAGAATAATTATAACAGCAACCAATTATTCGAACGTCCAGTGGGTTTTTTGTGCTTCTAGATCCTTCGCCATAAATAAAGCCAGCTAAACAATTTGGCTACTGAAGCACAACGTCAAGGGGCACACTACTTAATTGCACGAACGCTGGGATAGAAAAGGCAGAGAAATTCTGCCACACGCCATTCAACGGAAGTTATCAAAAATGGCTCAAATTTGAAAAGAGGAACCACAGAAAAACTACTGGAATGTGAAGTGTTTCCATTTGATAGTATAACTGTAATTTAGGATGGACATTTGTTAACACAAGAAGAGAATAGGGTTGCCTACTCAGTTAGGTAAAAATGTACTGGATTTTTGGGAATAAATGAGAATAGTAGAATCTAATTAATTATTTAAAATATTGCATGGGAAACTAGAAATTATACGTAATGAAATGCTTATAGTTATTAAGGTACTAAGGGCATTATGAGTAAAATAAGAGCCCAAGATTGTTAGTGTACTAACCGAGGGCTTTGGCCCGAGGTGTGTACAACAATCGCGGGCTCTTAGCTCATAATGCCCGTGGTGCCTTCAAGGTTTTATGTCCTACCAATTTTCTTACCTAATTCATATTCATAATTCAATTCATATAATTACTATGGTATAGTATCTAGTTAGCTGATCTAAGTTAGATTTGTGACATTAGCTGAGCTGTCATTAATTTTTATTGTGACAGTGGTGCATAATAAAGTTGTATCCATGGAAACAAATACTGTTAATTTTTCATAATAACCCTAGTGTTCTTATGAAGAAAATAATTGCCCTGGAGCGTTATTTTGTATCTAAGATACCTTAAAATAGAGTCATTAATTTCAATTAATGTACTGGTAGGACATAAATAATAAAATTCAGCTAATTAATCTTCACTAATTCATGCGGAACTACAAATTAAACGTAACTGCGTGCACAGAAGATCAAAACATCCAGATGTAGTGAATGAAGAGCTTTCACTGCAACATCCTGACCTTACTAATGCAATGAACTACTTATTAGATTCGCCAAGGTTAGTTTCACCGCAGAGATCACCACCACATCTAAATGCACTAGATGCTGCTGCACGTTTTAAATGCCCGAACTGTCATCGTTCATTTTAATCAAAAATAGGGGTAGGCGAGCACAGAAGATCAAAACATCAAAAAGTAGTCAATGAAGAGATCACACCAGCCACAATGAAGGTGAGATGGAGCCAGGAAGAATTACGTTTAATGTTCCGGGAGGAAGTTGAAGCGGTTTTGACAGATGTGGCATTTATTAACCTGTATTTGTTGGATAAAATTCCGAGGACAACACTTGAGGTCATCAAAGGCGCAATGAGGCGCCAGGATTACCGTCGGATGGTCGTTGCAGCGGTAGAAAACATGCGGCAAGTGGAGAAATCGGAATCTAACAGTAGTGCAGATGGAAGTGTCATTCCAGCTAGTAATAGTGACAGTAATGAAAGTACAAATGACGTGAGTATCCCAGACTGTGTAATAGAGGCTTTGGACGTTGTTAATCAACGCCCAGACATTCAGCCGGAATCCTCGCAGACGTTCAGCTTTCGTGATGTCATACAGGGTTTGATAAATCTTATCCATGAATCTGACATTGACGATTTTAATGCTCCAGCCTCTGTGGCAGTAGCGGAAGCTGTACTGCCAGGAGATGATATAGTATTGGGCATTACTAATTGGCTTCGAATTACATTTCCTACACCAACTGCTATTATAAGACAACAAAATTACAATGAGATACCGAATGACAGAGATATTAGTAAGAAGAGGAAACGAAGACAGGAATACGCGAGAATCTACACTAGGTGGAGGAAAGACCCTAAGAGGGTGGTACAGGAGATCCTTGCGGGTCCGTACTCCGGAATCATCCACCCTCCTGTTGTTAATGGTGCCCCTAATTATTTGTGGGAACATATTTCGTGTGATGAACTTTAGCATTAGCATCTGCACCTGGTCTGGATGGAATTACTATTCCTCAAGAATACATCCTCATATTCGTGCCCTCTTATTTAATATTGTTATGCTGACTGGTAGCTTCCCTGCTGAAATTCTGCAGACAAGAACAGTGCTTATTCCGAAAAAGACCGTGTCTGAGAATGCAGGCATTTATAGACCCATTTCTGTGGCATCTGTTGCAGTAAGACAACTGCATAAAATCCTGGCAAAGAGGCTCACTGGTGCCCAGCTCTTTGATTCCCGTCAGAGAGTTTTTACATTGGCTGATGGAACTGTGGATAATGTGACAGTCCTTGACGCTTTTATATGGACTGCTCGTATTAATTTAAGAAAAGTGCACCTGCACATTGCTTCGCTTGATATAACTAAAGCGTTTGATACGTTAAGCCATGAGGCCCTCTCAATGATTCTGCAAAGATATGGGCTACCAGTGGGTCTACAACATTATCTGAGAGAGCTATATAGAAGACCATCGGCCAGGATAGCAGTGCAAGGGAAGATATCTGAAGAAATTGCAGTTTGTAGAAGCGTTAAGCACGGAAACCCGTTATCGCCATTATTGTTTAATATTGTTGTAAATATTATCTTAGAAGCAATTCCGGAAGAGGTCAGCTACCAGCTAGCCGATATTAGAGTTAATTGTTTAGCTTTTGCTGATGATTTAATTTTAGTAACATCTACTTTTTTTGGTTTACAGCAATCAGTCAACAAGGTTGAACAGGCTGCTGCCAGTATGGGTTTTGTGATCTCCGTCCAGAAGAGTTCCACCTTCTCGATGAGGCCGGCAGGGAAAGCAAGGAAGATTAAAATTTTTACTCAGTCTCAATTTCGACTGCCTTCAAGGCCACTACCTGTCTTGCAGATCCTTGCCAAGTGGAAGTACCTTGGATTGGAATTCGATGTTGAGGGTCTTGTGTCGGTTGGGGTAGAGCTGCAGCAAATGCTTGAAAACATCACTAAAGCTTCACTTAAGCTTCAGCAACGCCTAGAAATACTAAGAACATTCTTGATCCCCAGGATATATCACGCTTTGGACTTGGGGAGAGTATCTTTAGGAAGATTAACGGCGCTTGACCGACATATTAGAAGAATGATTCGTATCCCTCATGATATCCTAATGGCGTATTTTTACTCGGTGGTTCGAGATGGTAGAATGGGCATCCCATCATTGACGTTATTGGTGCAGGTCATCTGCGGGGCCGTCATGCGACGACAAGTATTCCGATAGCGGTGTTGGAGAAAAAAGAAAACAGGTACCTAAAATCAGTATTCCTTATCACATAAAAAGCACAGCGAGATAAGACTTACCTCATTAAATAGATTGTAATTTGGTTGTTTTATTTAATATTTTTCGCAATACCTACATATTGGTGTAATATGTCATACAGTACTGTTTGCATACAGTACTGTTTGCTTTATCGCAATCATAGAAAATTAGTCCACTGCATTTAGGCAGAAACTACGGAATAATTCATATTGAAGCAAATAAGGTCAATTTAGGTGTGTTTCAGTATCCCGAATAGAAGTAGCAAAAGTCCCGAGGATGGACTTGTACGCTTAAAATTTGGCAACGCTGTAATGGGCTGAAATTGGCCTCAAAAATCATTTTTCGGGAATATCTCGGTATCTATCGACTCTACGATAAAAATATATTAGAACAAAAATAAAGGTAAGGAAATTCTCTACAAAATATATAGAGGGTCATTTTCTCGTAAAGGCGATCGTTTTTGTCAAAATCCTGGATTGAATTAGAACTTATGTGATATTTTAGGTAAAGTACTCTATTCCACACCACCCTTGAGGTTGAGTAGTAGTAGCGTTTTTTTTTCATGTGTTATCCCCTGAGGGCCTACTCCACGACTGTAATACTTATACAGGGTGATTCACGAATATTGTCTGATTTAGCGTCTTTATTCCTGCAACAAATATTACTCTTTCATAGAATACTTCGCTGTTTTTCAATTTGAAAACAATTTTGTAATCATGATTTCAGAAAAATGAAACAAAAGTGTGAATCAAATGTGCCAATCAGATTGTGTTGCAGAAAATACGGTGCTAAATCAGACACTATTCGTGAATCACCTTGTATAAATGTTGTTTATTCGTTCTATAAATTCATTATATGTATTGTTCGAGGGAATCCGTTGGGTCAATCTCAAAACTTTGATTTTCTGCATCACTGGTGGTTTCTTTTTCTGGCGAGTCTTCAATTGGTTCAGCATTCAAGCAAACTTGTCCACGGCAGTTGCCACAAACTGGTGAGCAGCAAAGCCCCAATCTTCGATAGCCACATAATGCTACACAACCTTTCGAACAATTGCAAAAAATCATGTTCAAAAGGCAATCAGGCGCAGGAGGTTGGCATGTTGTTCTTGGCCACAATATATTTTCTTTTGACATCCACCCTCACTCCTCAGGATTCAATTTATTACCTAACCATTTCTGAACTTGAAAGTAAACACGAAATAGATGCTGCTGAGCTGCCTCAATAGTGGGTGGTAATAAACTCAATTTCACTGGTCTGCTTCTGTTCACAGCTTTAATCAAGCTAGAATAGCGATAGTTATTGATAGATACTTCTTTAGCGGGAGCACTATACATTGGGAGGAAAAATTTGATTCCATTTGCAGAAATCAAGTCACGAGAAGTATCATTTTTATTGAAAACCTCAACTGCAGTTTTCAAGTCTTGCCGTTTTCTCTACAGTTTCAGAGCTGCAGTCTTGCCTTTATTAAAAAGAGCAGATGTCGTATCACACCCAGAGAATGCGTGCAAAAACAGTACGTGATTTCGAATCTCATTGTGTTGATCGAAGCTTCGTGAGGAATAAATTTTTCGTGCGACCTTTCCTCTGCCTGGTTTAAGAAGAAAAAATTCTTTTTCGATAGGTGTACGGGCCGTTAAAACTACGAGAAGATCCACATCTTCCCCAACAACAACTGTGGTATTTTTATATGACTCCCTGAGTGCTGTTTCAATTATCAATATGTCAGCATCATCTTCAGCATGTTCAATAATGAAACTATTGGCTTCAAACTTTTCTTTCGGCATCGAAATTAATCTGATTTTATTTCGATTGTTTGAAAGAAGCTTCTCTTGGCTTACAGTTGCAACCATCTGCTCATTAAAGTAGATAACAACAGATGAAGATTTTGACGACCGGCGTAGTTGCTCCATAGCCTTCACACTATTCCTTGTATTTTCATAGCCATCGAAAACAATAATGGAGTTTCAACCAAAGTGCTTTTGTACATAATTAACATATGCTTAGCAAATAGCATCATACGTTTCTTTCTGATGCCATATAACGGGGTGCAAAAGAAATCCTCCATCGATGACATAAGTGACATTATCCAAATCTGATGTAAGTTCTAATGGCAGGAAACTGTCATAGAAAGCTGACTTGTTGGTTTTTCATCAAAGAGTGACACCGGAAATGGATCCAATTCATACTCAAAATAGGTGCGAAGCTCTTCATTTGTTCTTTTCATGACACTAATTCTCTGGAACAATAAGAGTGGATCAATGGGCACTGTTGTATCATGGACTTTGAGATCACTGTTGGCGGTTAATAGTGGAAGCACTCTGTCGGCACATGAGAATTTAATGTTATAGAAATTGTTTCCAATTTTTTTCTCCATAGCAGTAGTTCCAATTTTATAAGCATTGTGACAGTTAATTTTTTCATCACCAGTAACCTCTGTTGCAGGGGACCTCGATAGGCGAGTGCGGCGATCGCTTGCAGTCGAGGTCACAGGGGTTTTTCGGGAGTCTGTGGCCGATGGTTCGAATCCGGACCTCGGCAGTTGTCAGCTCCAGGAAACCCTTTACCATAGGTTAGGTTAAGGGTAGTTTAAGGTAGTTTTAAGGTAGTGGTAGTACACTAGTACGCACAATGGGCCCGAAAAAGTGGCCTAAGTGCTGTAAGACGTGCAATACACAACCCCTACTGCAATCGACATAACTTTTTGTAAAATTGGCAAAGGATTGTGAGAATTGAACCAATCTGTTAGTTTTTGAATATCCTCAATGTCTCTCTTTAAACGAGATTTACGAGCATCAACATGCTGTTCTCCAGAGTAAAAAGGAATCCCACAAAAGTTAGTGAGTCCTTCGCTGATGTTACTAGCAGTCAGTAAACTGAACACCCATTTATTGACGACAGTTTCATTTGTACTCCTCCCACGTGTAAAAGCTCCTTTTGATTTCGACGATTTCATCAAAGATTGCTCAATTATCATATCAGTAGATGTTCCACAGAAATATTTATCAGGGCGCTTAACTGAGAAAAAGTCGGTGAACTTCTGAAAAGCTGCATTGTTCATTGAATTTTCTAGACCTTCCATCTCTTGTACATATAAATGTGTAAAACAGATATTCCATGGCACTCTCTGTCCCATTTTTAAATGATCTCAAGGTACTTGCAATAGAATAATGGTTTTTTTTCAAATATTTTATGCGTCCGTGTGATAAAACGGCTACAAATGAAATATTTTCTTTGAGTATGACCTTTCACTTGATTTTTTGACAAAAAAGATCGCCTATACGAAAAAATGACTCCCTATCTTTTTTGTAGAGAATTTCCTTACCTTTATTTTTGCTGTGATGTATTTTTATCGTAGAGTCGATAGATACCGAGAAATTTGCGAAAAATAATTTTTAAGCCCAATTTCAGCCCATTACAGCGTTGCCAAATGTTAAGCGTACAACCCAATGCTCGGGACTTTTGCTACTTATATTCAGGACACCAAAACACACCTAAATTGACCTTATTTGCTTCAATATGAATTATTCCGTAGTTTCGACCTATTTTTGACTAAATGCAGTGGACTAAATATAATCAGATAGATTGGAAACTTCTCAATAAAAGTTGTGATCGTTTTGCGCCGTCTGCCGAGATGTGCGGCAACTAAATGGGAACGCGGGAAATTTAAACCCAGAAAATAAATTAGTATTTTATTTACGGTATTGCTAATATGAATTTTCTTAGAAGCGTCATCTGCTGAGATGTGCGGCAACTAAACTAAATAAACATTTAGTTGTATAGCAGTGCGCATAGCATGATCGCAATGTCCCCAATAAGAGCCAAGCGGTTGCTGCGCTACCTAATTACGTGCCTTGTTTTAATTTATTTGAAAACGAATTTGTAAACATTCGTTGCTACACTACCAAATTATGTGAGGAACTCAGGGTACTAATAGGTTATATCAAATACCGTTATATTTATATTTATGTCCTACCAGTACATTAATTGAAATTAATGACTCTATTTTAAGGTATCTTAGATACAGAATAACGCTCCAGGGCAATTATATCTTCATAAGAACACTAGGGTTCTTATGAAAAATTAACAGTATTTGTTTCCATGGATACAACTTGGTTATGCACCACTGTCACAATGAAAATTAATGACAGCTCAGCTAATGTCACAAATCTAACTTAGATCAGCTAACTAGATACTATATCATAGTAATTATATGAATTGAATTATGAAATATACGGTACCCCCCACCCCAGAAAAGCGCCCTTCCGTGCTTTCCAAGAATACTTCGATACTCAGCATCACTCCGTTTCGCTAATACAATGAAATGCTATGAACCAGTTATTTATTAAAAAAAACCAAAAAATTAAAAAAAAGTTTTTTTTGCCGACGACCATAGCTCAAAAGTTGATATTGCCTTCATTTTCGGAGGACCTATCGTATGAAAACGATCCAAGACTTCAGGAAGGTTCCTGGCGACCGGAATCGTGTACACATACGAACATACATCCCCCGCACAGCACGTTTAGGCACCCCCCAATACGGGGAATTGATCTAGTGGGCTGGGATCTTCACCAAAAGATCCGCACCGCCAAGACGGAGATTTGATATAGTGGGTTCATTAGTCGGTTGGCTCGAATTTTAGAGATATTTGACTCAGAGTTTTTTTCGATATGAGGGAATTTCAATACTTCGTACACTTCGTGTCGAAGTAATATGAATTAGGTAAGAAAATTGGTAGGACATAAAACCTTGAAGGCACTACGGGCATTATGAGCTAAGAGCCCGCGATTGTTGTACACACCTCGGGCCAAAGCCCTCGGTTAGTACACTAACAATCTTGGGCTCTTATTTTACTCATAATGCCCTAATTGAGATTAATGACTCTATTTTAAGGTATCGTAGATACAAAATAACACTCCAGGGCAATTATTTTCTTCATAAGAACACTAGGGTTATTATGAAAAATTAACAGTATTTGTTTCCATGGATACAACTTTTATTTCAAAAATTATGCACCACTGTCACAATGAAAATTAATGACAGCTCATCTAATGTCACAAATCTAACTTAGATCAGCTAACTAGATCAATCTTAAATACTATATCATAGTAATTATATGAATTGAATATGAATATGAACTAGGTAAGAAAATTGGTAGGACATAAAACCTTGAAGGCACCACGGGTATTATGAGCTAAGAGCCCGCGATTGTTGTACACACCTCGGGCCAAAGGCCCTCGGTTAGTACACTAACAATCTTGGGCTCTTATTTTACTCATAATGCCCCTTGGTACCTTAATAATTATAAAATCATCTTAAAATTGCTAACTTTTAGTAGACATTACGGAAACTGTTAAACAACATTCGACCGATATTACTTACAGGTTGCCTAAAATTCTACGAAACATGGCAATTTCAATAGTTGGAAAAGGTATCAAAACTATTTACCATACTATGGATCCAGCCAAAGATGAACCCTACGTCATCGTTTTATAAGAAGTTAGCACAGAAATCGTTTTTTATGAGTCACTCTCATTATTTACGGGTGTGAAAAGGATAGCATAACATTAGCACGTCTCTGGGTATTTGGGAGTAGATTTGACTAGCGCGGTATGCGTCTGCAAAATACAGTGTTGCCGACGTTAATAATAAATCCGTAGATTAAATAAAGATATTATCAGTAAACAGTAGACAAACTAGATATAACGGCAAAATTATTTTGAAAAAAAATGAGTGTGGTTAATTCAGAAATTACAGATAAATTAGATTAATTTTACAATTTAAGCTCTTGTACAGATTTTTGTAAAAAAAAGGGAAGTACAGGCAACGTTGTATGCGCCCATAAACATATGATAAACGTCTGACTTGTCCTTCACATTTTTCGAGGTTAGTTCCAGTAAAAACGTGCTTTGACAGTAGTTCTTTTCAGAACTAAGAAAACGCCTTAATATGTCAGTGCAAGGCACTGCGTTCACAGTCTCAGCAATTGTTGCTGAATCTATTGAGTTATTTTGAGAAGGAAATAAAAAATGGGCATTTACTTTATCTTGTGTGCAATTGTTTGTTTATTGCAGCTAGCAGCTGAGGCTCTAGGAATAAGTATTGCTGGTGAAAAGAATGAATGCTCGTAGTAGAAACCAACTAGTTTTATTTAGTCCTGGTAAAAAGATCTCGCAAGAAACCGAAAACTGCAAACCTTCTAAACTCGTCATCAGGGAAACTGTATGTAAGATGTACAGTAAAAGTAAAGCATACTTATAAAGTTTATGTCCTACCAGTACATTAATTGAAATTAATGACTCTATTTTAAGATATCTTAGATACAAAATAACGCTCCAGGGCAATTATTTTCTTCATAAGAACACTAGGGTTATTATGAAAAATTAAGAGTATTTGTTTCCATGGATACAACTTTATTATGCACCACTGTCACAATGAAAATTAATGACAGGTCAGCTAATGTCACAAATCTAACTTAGAACAGCTAACTAGATCAATCTTAAATACTATATCATAGTAATTATATGAATTGAATATGAATATGAATTAGGTAAGAAAATTGGTAGGACATAAAACCTTGAAGGCACCACGGGCATTATGAGCTAAGAGCCCGCGATTGTTGTACACACCTCGGGCCAAAGCCCTCGGTTAGTACACTAACAATCTTGGGCTCTTATTTTACTCATAATGCCCTTGATACCTTAATAACTATTATTTCATTTTATAAATTCTACATTTTATATTTATTCCAGAAAAACACATTACTCTCAAATGTTTAAATCATGATCTTAAAGAGTATCACATTCTAATAAGCAGAAGCAGTTTAAACGTTGTTCTACATGACCTCAGATTTAAGTTTCTCAAAGATAAGAATCGTAGTATAAAGCATTAGTTGAAAAATCAAGTTTCGCCAGTTTGCATATTCAGTTTTGAAAAAGTTATATGGCAAACCTCAATTTATCGTCACCATAGTTTTCTTGGACGTTATTTCTTTCTCTTTCTGTTTGGTATCCAGATATAAATATATATAAGCAGATTGTTAGTCCTCATTCTTACCGTATACCCACACCACGATAATTGCTTTTCTTTCGATGTTATTTTGAAATTGTGGTCCCTTGACAATGCAGCTTTCACACTATTGGGTCAATCGACATCATTAATTTCCTTGTGATTTTCTTAAGATTGTTTCTGATTTTCTTAAGATTGTTTCTCGTTTTCCAAGTCTCTCCTGTTTGAGAGCTGCTCATAAGTCAACCAACTTCATCATCTTTATATTTCCAGAAGACATTTTTTGTGTTTAGAGTTCCTCTTTTGACAGAGTATTGCATCGGAAGGGGTTAATAGGTTAATAATGGAATAATAAAGCGCAACACCTAGCCCCTCTTTCGCAAATTCCAACCTTAGCTACTATCTTGTTTTTAGCTAACGAGGCTCTGATTACCAAATAAAGGCGAAATAACTTTAACAGAAGATGCGGAACAAATGCTGCATTCAGCCGGTGTAATCCGAGGCATGTCTGGAGGTTGCCGTTGACAGACCCAGCACCAGACTCTAGCACAATCTGAAGACACATTGTCTAAGATAAAAACATAGAAAAAAGTTAAGGGAAGAAATACTACAGAGCACAACTAGTAGCTAGCAAGATTAAGACAAGAATACGGAGAGGCCAGCACCGCAGTTAAGAGAGCTACAAAACGCGATAAAAGCAATGGATAGATCACCTCCCCATCTAGCACAAGTAGCAGGGGAATTCAACAACGCACGAGAACCAATAGTGACCAAAGAGCTATATACCAACATCTAAGGATATCTTCAAATAAACCCACTGTCAAAGAAATTAAGAAAGATATTAACCAGCTAAAACTTCCAAAAATAGCCGGACCAGATAGTATACCACTTGAGCTTTTCAGATTCGCTAAAACAATACCTACAGAGTGGAAGGATGGTCTCATTATCAAACTCCTAAAGAAGGGTGATCTTGGTGAATGCCTAAATTGGAAAGAAATCTTCCCAATATTATAAATAAAATGATTTCCACTATTATAAACACATATACCGTAGAACCCACCCTTCGCAATTAACAAACTGATTTCAGATCTTATCGTTTAATAAGGTTATGTCCATTTTGTATCGTGTGTTTAAAAAACTCATTTAGGTTTTCTTTTACTTTCTTGCTCTGACTCTTGCTGTTTTTGGTTGTGATCTTGCTTGACAAATCCTTTTCGCTATTCTTTCTTCACCCATACTTACTGTGTCCAAACCATGTGATATGTTCAATAATATTTTATTATAAAATAAAATGAAACTAGTGGACCCGTTGCAAAATATTTTGCAAGTTACAAACCTTCTTTGTAACGATTGGATAACCGTTGACATTTTCTTTAGTTTTTTCAGAAAACTGTTTTGGTAAGTCTTTCTTACAATGTCCATTATCCATGCAAATGAAAGACGGATTTAAGCTTCCGCAAGGTTTATGTACCATGTGATTTTTAACTAAATTAATAGGGTAACATCATTGTTAGGAGCAGGAATTTCAGCTGATACAACTTTATTAATATCTTCAACTTCAAGAAATTTACAATTTATTATCCTCAAGAGTGACTAATAAATAAACATGGGGCAATGCTCGCTTTTGAAATTCAACAGTATAAATAAACGCTTTAACATTACTGAATACTTTATTCTTATTAATCAGCGTCAACAATTGCTTTACTGTTGCATTCAAAACACGGGCTATAATGTCAGGTCTATTATTTGGTGTTTCATATGAGTGAATATTACTTGTAATTTCAAGCCATGAAGCATTTCACGCCGTATTTTACACAAACAAATTCGAGCCTGTGCAGTGGTCTATTGCAAAAATCAACAGAACACCGCGGGCCGACTTAGAGCTTTTATCCCTTCCACTGCTTCGGGGCTGGAAGCTAAAGCTACGTCATTGCGGGCTCAAATATTTGGATTTTTCTCTAAAAGTTATTCAGGTATTTGCAATTTAGGACTTTTGTGCACATTTACAGGCTGACGGCTTTCATTAAAAAAAAAAGAGTTATCGAAATCGGCCTGGTGGAAGTCTCAAAGTAGATGTCGACAGGAAACGCTTCACGTTTTAAATATATAGATAAGTATTGTTAAAAAATGCTGTTTGGTTAATTTTAATTAAAAGATAGAACCGCATACATAACCTCAAGAAGGCATCTTGTGTGACAACCCTGTCAACTTCAATTAATTGTCAAACTATGGATGTTAAATTGACTAGGAATTTTTTAATCTTATACCACACAGACAACATTGATGACCAGGGCTTTTATTTCGTCGGATGCATAGTAAGAATAACGGAAATAGAAAATGTAATAATTACTTTAGTAGCTAGGCAATACGTAGGTACAATGGCTATTAGCTATAGCTACTATAATATTTTTGTTTGTTTGTTTGTTTGTTAATGGACAAGGTCTAGACATGCAGAGTACCAGGTACCTTAGACACCGACTGATTTGGTCATATGGTCAAAGTCCTACTTAGAATTTTGCCGAGACTAAGAAGTTCCAACCCTAGCAAGGATATTTTACATGCTACACATCGTAGTAACATAGGACCCACGGTTTTACATCACTTTCGAATGATGGCATTCTGTAGAAGCTTTCATCTGCATTTTTATTTATGAAAACCTCACCGGGAGCGGGAATCGAACTCGCGACCCTTAGATCAGTAGTCAGGATGCTCACTATCGAGCTACCGACCCCGGCTCTATATTATTTACTTTTAATTTCATTAAAAAAGTAAAAATACTTGATTTTTAAGTATTCTGTAACGGTATAAGGGGTTACAGATTATGTATGTATGTATATCTGTATATAAAATGCACCTTAAATTATTCGTCGTTTTGTAAATATTGCCGAATACTTACATTTAAAAGTCAAGAATGAAACTATTATTATTTCTATGTTTTAGTCAAGAAGACTGTACTAAGGAAACGTAACTTTCTATGATGGCTGTGCATAAAAGCGGCCGCAATGCCGGGGATAGCCGTGTTTTGTTGTATGTTTAAATAAAAATAGTTATTTGTTTCATTAGTACAAAAAATGCATGATTTCGGGACACGTAAGACAGATCGCCGGACTCCGCTACGCGTCGTCCGGCGAGTCTTGCGCGTCCCGAAAACGCATTTTTTGTGCGAATGAAACATACAATTGTTTTCTCCAACTACTCATAAATTCGTAAATATGACTTATTATTTAGAATCAAACATTGTAGATTATATTGTAGAACTGTCATGCGCAAATAAACAATCACTATACGGGAAAATTAAACAACGACGACGGCGATTGCCGAATATTGACAAAGCGTTTGTGTTTTATATAAAATTTACCATGTAAAACCCTATCTTGTTTCCATTTTTGTACTAGTGCAAATATGAATCGAAAAGTGTATAGTTGCCAAGGTAATTGGTAAACATCCCGAAATGGCTTACTTTTTGTGCAAAATTATTCGACAATATGGCGTCTTATTCGTGTGGTTGGAGAAAAAATATATATTAGGTTTGTGAAAACAACAACACCTCACTTGTATTATCTTATATGCTTTCCTTTATTAATTAAAATACTGAATGGAATTTTAAAAACGGGATAACATTTGTATTTTACGTCACATCTGTTAAAAACTAATAATTTTATTATTGAATTGATTACCTAAGTGATTACTTACACATAATAAAACTTTTGGGGTATGTTAAAATAGCTGATTTTATCTTAATTTTGTAGATCTAACATAGTCATTTTCCATGTTCTTCATACTTCTTCGACAAGTTATATGTTACATATGTTGTAACAAACAATAATATGGTTTTTGAGCGCTTAATAATACGTAGTATTACTTAATTAAATTAATTGGCAAATTTTAGGCTGGCAATCGGCAGTCATAATTTTTTGTATTTTAAGAGATGTGTCAAACCAGTTTACAATAATTAAAAAAATATTATTATTTAGATCATAAAATGTTAATATAATGCCATTCCTCTTTCCCTAGATAGAGTTAGCTAGTGACAAATTAAGCAAATGTAGCGTATCAGGGAATAATTATGCTAAACGCTTGGTAATACACCGACCGCGTCAAGATTTTAAGCTTTATCCTCTAATGCACATTAACTGTGCTCTCGCAGGCGACATAATCACTAGAGAAAAGCTCTCCAACCTTGAACAGGACTGTTTAGTCTGGTCGCAAGCACAAGGGAAATTTCGCAAAGCAAATATGTTTTCCCTTACGTTTTCAACAAACAATTTTCACCTCTCTGGAATGTCTTCTAAATCTCACAGTTTTAATAATAAATCTGTCCTAAAAAATTATGTTACTCGAGAAGCAGCCGTGCAATGTGATCAGTGAAATTTATCAGAGGTGACAAGTAAAAAAATACCTTGTAAAAGGGCTGTAAACTGGATAATAATGAAGATTGCTAAACGCAAGCGCGAGTTCGCTTTCCATATCAACGTTTCACGGGAAATTTTGGAGTGTAGAGGAAACGGAGCAGTGCGATTTCCAGCTAACTGTAGAATAGACGTGATGGAAGTTAAGTTGTTCAAACGCTCGTAATTCGTATTCAAAGTGATAAAAAATGTAACTTTTGTACTTTTACAAAGTTTGAAATCTCTCACCGAATGATCAGTTAGAGTTCTTCGTCGTGAAGCACAGAGTAATAATACTAGTTCCTGAACTGCAACATACAGGTACGTGTCACAGATTTTTATTAATGGTAGTTGTAGTTGAAGAAATCGGAAAAATAATTTAGTTACAGTAATACAAACATTTCATGAATTTTATAAATAAAGAAAATAATATATGTAGTCTTTTTTCAGCACATATTTTTGATTATAACATATTTTGGTGTGGAAATATCTCTGAAAAATATTTTTAATAGATTGTGCTAATAATGTAGTAAGGTGTTTCGCCATTTGTGATATAAAATAATTAAGGCTTTTATTTAATTTCTAAAATACGTATAGTAACACACAGCTTAGTTTTGTTAAATACAGCGTAAAAATATTTACAATTAGATTATAATGTACGAAAAAATATTGCTTGAATGTATTTTATAGCTATTAATTAAACTAAGGTTGGTGTCTTGCCTGTTATTCTACAAGAAATTAAAATACAGTTGAAAAAGTTAAATAATATAGCTCAATTAACTCCGTATCATTTTTATAAAATTATAGGCGATATTTAGAAATACATCGAAGCGATTAACAGTAATACAAGAAAATAAATGTAGTACCGTTGTGAATTTACGTCTTTGTTCTATTCTATTTTATTTTCTACTAACCACAAAGTGCAAAACATTTAAACACCGCTGCCTGTCTGAAAAATGTGTCACTTTCAGCAAAGTTGGTTTCGTTTATTTCATGCTGACCAACTGACCAGAATCCTCTTTTCTTGAAGATTTTGTATGTGTGTTTGCACGGCGATTTATTATGAACATTACTGTACTGTCATAATATTGTTTTTGTAAAAGCAGCGTTTGTTTAAAATTCATTCTCAAGCTATAAATAATATAAAAGTACATCAGTTTCAGCTGCTGCAGTTACAGAAGAGTACAATAAAGTTTTTATTGATGCATTTTTTCAAAAACTATGCTTAAAATCCATTCGAATAGAAAAATAGAAAGCATTGAAATATTACCCTATGATAAAATTTGGAACAAACTTGCTTTCAACCCTTTGAAAAATATCTCGCATACTAGTACTAGGTTTTGTAGCTGACTTTTAATACACTCCAGAGGTAATTTGTTCGTTGGCAGTTCCTTTGAAATTTAGTTAAAAGAACAGAAAGCGTTCTTTCAACAAGAAGCTTTGAACCTTGATATGAAGCCGGCTGATGATTGTGGAGGTGACCCTCGATGTTCCATATTTTACAACAACAGCTGCGAAGCAGGCTTGAATGATCTTCTCTCAGGGTGTTTATGCGTAAAATGGGTCATACTATGTATACTATGTATATAACTATGTAAATAATGACAAATAATTTATATATTTTAACGTTATCGAGAATGTAATTTCCACTGTCTTGTTTTGCAAACATAGGTTAGAGAAATCAAATTAATTTTATTTTGGAAGTATAGCTTGATTATTGGCTCTCGATAATGTGAGTTATGTGGTTTATATGGCCCGAGGGCTAATAATGTTGCTAAGAAGTATGACAAATACCAACACTCTAATTTATCAACACCGAAATTCTACATACGAGCATAAAAAGCATAGCATATTCAAAATGTGCAGCGCTAGCATAACCTGCACAAAATACTGGATACTGGACTTTTTTCCATTTAGAGAATCAAAGAAAAGAAAAAGTTGTATGCACCACTTTCATAATCAAGATTATAGTCCTGGTGTTATGCCTTTAATACATAACTAACTATAAAATGATGCCTAATTATTCTATTTGTACACATTTGCGAAGCCCGGTTATGAAAATATCTACAAATTTAATAGGCCTCAAGTTTTAGTTATTTGATTGGGTAAACTTATTCTAAGTATTAATCATATAGGATAACATGTATAATGGTAGGTCATATGGACCTTCATAAGACACCTATTTCGGGATATATTAGCTTCTCCACGCCTATTTGGAATTGAAATTTTCTACTATCATCAAACAATCTTGTTTAACCTCTACGTTTTTTGTAAATCGAAAGGTATATAAGCGATTCATAAAAATTAGTAAAGTAGTTACTATTCACTCAATCAATATACAGTGTGTCCCCGGATTGAGTTCACTATAGGTATAATTGACAAAAAATTTTACAATTTTATTTTAATGTTTTGGGATTCCGCCCTGCTTGGTCTGAAGAGAATTTTAAGAATATTTACAGTTTTTGAAAACATAAGTTGGCCTTGACAGTGAAGCAAAAACTTTTTCTTTTCAGGTAAACTACCCTTTGTGTCCATGATACGGCAAAATTTTACTAAGAAAAGTTGTTCAAAATGATAAATTATGGCCCTATACAAAATTTCAGGAAGATCTACCTACTTAAATTAAACCGTTAAAATTGTACCTATTTATTAAAAATTACGGTTTGATTTAAGTAAGTAGAACTTCCTGAAATTTTGTATGGGGCCATAATTTCCCATTCTGAACAATTCTTCTTAGTAAAATTTTGCCGTATTATAAACAAAAAAGGTAGTTTACCTGAAAAGAAAATACAATAGTGTGTCCCAGGATTGATGTTACAAGAGGTGAGATACCTAAAAATTTTAGAATTTTATTTTAAGGTTCTGGGATTCGGTCCTGCTTGGTTTGAAAAGAATTTTAAGAATAATTTCAGTTTTTGAAAAACAAGTAGGCCTTGGCAGGGAAGCGAAAACTATTTTATTTTCCGGTAAACTACGCGTTTTGCTCATGATACGGCAAAATTTTATTAAGAAAAGTTGTTTAGAATGATAAATTACGGCCCTATGCAAAATTTCAGAAAGATCTGTTGACTTAGAAAACACCATTATTTTTTAGATAATTGTATTTTATTTTCAGGTAAACTACTTTTTTTGTTCATGATACGGAAAAATTGTATTAAGAAAAGTTGTTTAGAATGAGAAGTTGTGACCCTATACAAAATTTCAGAAAGATCTGTTGACTTAGATGAAACCGTCATTTTTAATAAATGCAATTTGTTTCTAAAAAATAACGGTTTAGTCTAAGTCGACAGATCTTTTGAAATTTGGTACAGGGCCATAATTTTTCATTCTGAACAACTTTTCTTAATACATTTTTTCCGTATCATAAACAAAAAAAGTAGTTTACCTGAAAATAAAATACAATTATCTAAAAAATAACGGTGTTTTCTAAGTTCACAGATCTTTCTGAAATTTTGCATAGGGCCGTAATTTATGATTCTAAACAACTTTTATCAACAAAATTTTGCCGTATCATGAACAAAAAGGGTAGTTTACCTAAATAGAAAATAGTTTTTGCACATTTTTCATGGCCGACTTAATTTCTAAAAATTAAAACTCTGCTTAAAATTGTTTTCAGACCAAGCAGGGCGGGATCCCAAAACATTAAAATAAAATTGTAAAATTTGTTGTCGATTATACCTATAGTGAACTCAATCCGGGGACACACTGTACATTATATAATGGCGCATAATGGTTGTAATTTTTATTAAAAAACTATGATGCCCTATAAGCTGACGATTAAGTAAGAAGGAAGCTGTAATAACTTTTTTTTAATAAAAAATAACAGAAACACATGCTATGGTATTATAATATTGTAAAACTATTTCGTTAATAGAATCCTAATCAAATCAAAGTAGATATTTAAAAATTATGTTAAAATATCTTTCAAAATCTTACTTGTTTCACAGTTTTTCAGAAATTATTTGGCACACCATGTATAAAAGAGTTTCTGACAGTAAATTAGTGTGATCGTTTTAGGATTAGTTAATACTTTTTGGTGGCATTTAGACTTAGATAAAAAACTTTCCTGATATATATTGCTATGATTCTTACGACTTATATGAAAATTATTATATTTTTGAAGTTTTTTTTCTTAATCTCAGGGTTTTTTCAATTTTATTCTAAATCTTACCTTTTACCGTCACTGACTTAGCTCGCAGTTGTTGACTCGTATCTCCTTTGGTTACTGCATATTATAATCAGGACATACATAATAAATATAACAAATTGATATGAGGCAATTTAATTATTTATTTATAACGATCTGTAATTTCAATATTCAGCAGTTGTCTTAAATTGGTAATTCAACATTTATGATTAAATTCAATTTTTCTGATAATAATTATACTGTATGTTTACATTCTATTCAATCACAGTTTTATATATTTACAATGTACAGTTCTTTAGCATTTACGTATCCTTTAATTAATAAACGAATGTTCTTTAGTTAAATTGTAGTGTTGTTACTATTCTGTTTTATTAATTTATTCAATTCAATACTTTTATATCGCAGTTATATTCTTCCATATTCTGCTAGTTTACTCATCTCTGATAATTAATTCTTTTAAAATTGTATCTACTTACATTTTTATATTCTTCCTTCTCCGTGCTCTAAATTATCTTTTTCTAATTTCGTTACAATTCGTATTCTGGACCGTTCTTACATCTCGGACTGCAACCTTCTCTGTACTTCGATTCGGACACAAATTTCATCTTCCTCAGTTCTGCACTCACAATCTTATTTACTTTCCGCTACTTAAATTTAGGACAATTTTTAATTGTACATACCAGTAATTATTTTTTAAAAATTGAATTTCTAGGATCAAATTCTTATTATCAAATAATTTTTTTACCTCCAAAATTTTACACATCCTCTGCTATTGTTTTTTCTTATATCTTTTAAAACCAAGGAAAATTAAATATCAAAATTTACACATTCCTGTTTTTCATCCAAAGTGACGTTGCAGCTAAAATGTCATATTTAGATTAACTTTTTCGCAAATTGTGTCTGTCGCCAATTAGCATCATCTTGTGCAACAATAATACTTTTATATTGACATGTAAGAAACACATTTATGGTGCATCCTTTCTAATATTATTTACTTTTACGAATACAATCTGACTTATATCAATAACCCCTTGGTTCTAAATTATGATCACCAACCGTATTTTAGTTAGATTTGCTTTCAACGAATGGACAGTTCGCTGGTATCGTTTACCATTTCAAATGTAATGGAATTATTAAATATGATTCTTTTTGACTGATCTTTGTTTCAGTAATGGATTAACACAACTTTCTGAAAAAACTGTCGATCCCATTGTATGAAATAGAATTGTTAATGATAAAACCCTTCTGCTGGACTTAATATCCTTTTTATTTGTGTTTTAATGAAGTTGCATGTTAATTATAATTTATCCTAAAATGCTCTGCCATTTTTAGATCATAGTAATATGGATACGAGGGTTGTACAGTATTTTTTGTCTCTATCATATATGGTTTTGGTATTGATAACTCTAGCAACACTGATTGTTTCGCTATTTTAATGAGACAAAAACTACCAAATTTGATTAGTCGAACGTTAGTAGTTTAGAAGTTGTACACGTTGGAAGTAGTGGTTGCACGAAGATTTTGAGAAATGGAAAAAAGTTACCTACATTCAATCACTCACTGAAAAAGGTTTAACTCCAAAACAAATTAATGCAGATATAGATGGCATAGGGATTCTGCGTAAGCTTGTCAAGTAGTAAAAAATTGGCCCTAGAAGTTTAAAGGTGGTAGAAGAGGCTGCGAACATTAAAAAGGTGTATTCTCGGTGAACTTAAGAACAGGTTGATCGTGTGAATGGCATAGTCAGAGAACATTGTGGATTGACAAAATTGATCAATATTATGCAACATTGGTTGTAAAAAATAAGAGAAAAATTGTTCCAAGGAATTCTACTTCTACTACACCCTACTCTGTAGGTTTTAACGACTTTTATTTATTTTCAAAACTAAAAGAGTCCTTAGTGATCAAAATTTAGGAGCAATGGCGCTGTGATACCACCAGTCTAAAAATTCTTCTGTGATCAAGATTTTTTCAAGAATGGTGCTGCTGTGTGTAAGCATTGGTGGAATAGCTGTCTTTATATTAAATGAAATTATGTTGACAAATAATGTTCTATACTAGGGACAACAAATAATTCGCATCTCGCGTACATGATCTTTAAGCTTTATATGTTTTGCTATAATATAGAAATTAGTATTTCTGCGATCGAAAGACCCCGCGCAACTCCAGTTTTCATACCCCATAAGCTCAGTACTGAAATAAAGTTTGTACCCCCAGATATCACCCTCCCTGGAATTTTTTGGGAAGGTACTCACTTTTGGGTATTACTTATGAGTTAGAGGAAACAGTTATTTATGAAAATGATCAAAATATTTACAGATATTTCTGAGAAAAATATTTTATTCTTTTTTTGGGCCTCCCTGCACCGGGTGGTGCATCCTAGTGAAACAAAAATCTGATATCATTATTCCAAAGCTTCATAAAACACCTCCGTAAATTTTCATAAAAAAGTGTTTCTATGAAATCTGTAACCCCCCCCCCCTTTCCAGATATCTCCTTCATAGAATTTTTGGGTGGATACTGACTATGGGGTATCATCTATATGTAATAGGGAAATATACTCTGTGAAAATGATTAAAATCCTTGCAGTAATATTTGAGATTTTTTAATAAATTTTTATTTTGGGTATTTGGGCCTCCTGACAACAAGAGCTGCAACGAATTAAAACCAAAATCTACTGGCATCGTTCCAAAGCTTTATATAACATCTCTGTGAATTTTCATGAAAATCTATGTGTAGCTTTCGCCGCCACGTATGGAACATGCCTACATAGGTACATACCGGGAAATGAATTTACAACTGGCCGATTCGAAAGCATTCGCTTCGCTCAGTCAATAAAATTTGGTAGTTTATATGATAGAATCCGTATGACTTTAACAATTTCAGCCGTTTAACCCTCTTATTAGGGCGGTGACCTGCTTTTACTCAGTGTTTGGACTCTAGAAATCCGTTTAAATTAAAGTGGGGTAGAGGGCTAGTCTACTCTCTAAGGAGCTAAGGCTGAGAAAAATTTGTTCTGAAGAAAAGAGCTAAGCGATTGCTTAACCAGTTATCTAAAATTATAGATAATTTGATAACATAAATTTGTTTCTGAATTGCTTTAAGGTTACTAGGATAACAATAACAATGTTTTAAGTCTTTATTAAAATTCTTCTTTTAACGTGATTCGGCACTTAAAGCTGCTCGACCTTTCCAACTTCGCTGAATAATTATTTTTGTTTTTATACAGAAACCCCAGAATAAATGTATTCCAGGGAGGTAATTTCAAGGTAGATATTAATTACTTTGACATTTTCTTTATTTCGACTTTTACATTTCTAAATTAATAAATTTGAAATATTATAAAATGTAATATTAAATACAAAAATTAATGTATCCTTCTTAAAATCACAATTAAGTTAAACAACTACTTGGAGGGCCCCTAAAATATGTGGGCATCGCTTAATCATAGATTTCTATGTCCCAAATAGCAAGATCTAACTAAGCCCATCTACATCCAACTGCGTTTCGTTAAGGCAGTTTTCTATTTCAAAGTTATATTACAAGTAATTTTGAGTATAACATAGAACATCTTATGGCGCTCCATACGTGTACGTAGGTCGTATAACAGGTTTTTTGAGATATGATATATATTTACGGTGGACTATGAGTATGTATCACGGTACAAAACAAACAGTAGCTCTTTAATGGCAACGCAGATAACCTTTATATCTTTGCAAGTTTTTATATATGTTATGCCCTAGACAAAAAAAATGTAGCTGTTTGTTTGCTGTGGAGAAGGTCTAGGTGTGCTAAGTACCAGGTAGAAGTCTTACATAGAATTTTGCTGAGACTAAGGAGTTCCAACCCTAGCAAGAGATCTTTTACATATTACAAATCGTAGTAATATGGGACCCACGGCTTTACATCACTTCCGAATGATGGCATTCTGTAGTTCTTCTCCACATTCTTTTATTTTAAAAATCTCGCCCGTTCGGGAATCGAACTCTCGACCCTTAGATTAGTAGCCAGAATGTTTACCCACTGAACTACAGACCTCAGCAAAAAATCTAGTTAATTGCACGATTAGATTTTGAAACAGCTCCAATCTAGTTGTATTGTAAATATACACTGAAAAACAGATGACCAATTTTTAGTTAATAATGAGTAATAATAATTATCATCCGTTTTGGTTGTCAAACTTCAAAACTAGGAATAATAGAGAAATGTAGAGACTAAGTTTTTGCTTGGAATCAACTTTTACATTCAGAACAATGGGCATAAATTGAGTATTTACAGTAAATTTATTAATGACACTACTTGTTACTAATAATGCTTCGTATTATTTTGTAATTTTTATATGTTGCTTAGCATACAAGCAAGTAGATTACATACGTATGTGCACAAAAAAGCATGACGCAGTCACTCAGTATTTATTTTCTCTGTATAAATCGTAACAAATGTTAAAAATTATAAAGACACAAAATTACATTGATGAATGTCATTTAAAAAAACTTTTGGTTTTGACATTAAATGGTTACTGTATAACCTGCGTCGAGACACCTATGTTTCATTCAACAATAACCGATATCGTGGACAATATTACCTATATCCGTATGGAGCGTCATACCGAATATTATACAAATCTATTCAAGCGTTCTATTCTTATAAGCAAAAGTTGTTGTTTTAAACTTGTAAGCCTCTTTGCAAAACGCATTTGAATATACGGAATCTCAGTTGTCGTCTTATTTTGAGCCCAGAAATCTGTGGTTAAGCCATATGCACGTGGACACCCTGTAGAAAGCGTTATATGAACTTGTATGGATGTTAAGCAGTTGGTTTATATACTTTTTCCTCCTTTACGTTTAAGAGAAGAAGAAACCTCGGCAAATGTTACTTCTTTGTACCTTAAACAAAAACTAATAGGGTGAATGTTAATGTTGACTGACCAGGTACCTGTAATTAGAGCTTTTATAATAATATTTTTAAACAAGTTAGGTCATTTGTTAACGCCATCTGAAAAAGAGTGATCGAAAGAACTTGAAAAAATCGGTTTTCTACTCTTAGTTTGCCGCAACCTCCTAGCATCCAGGTGCAAAAAGATCCGTTTTCGTTAATTATCATCGCTCATCGTGCATCGAAAATTGTTTTGCGCCAAATGAAAGCTATTTTTTTTCTCTATACGATGGAATATGGTTGCCTGAGTAAAAGCTGCCGCGACTGGTGATTGACAGAATTTGGATGACCCGCTCTTGCTTGCGCGAGCGGGAGTCAGGGAGAAGAAACGCGCGCTCAGCTCCGTGCAATAGACAAGGACGTAGCATGACAGGAGCCACCGCTAAAAAACACTTTTTCATTTTTGAACAACAACTATTTAACTGGCAAAAAACATTGAAAAATTTTCACGCTTCTTGCACACTATAGATGTATTCGCATTTACCGCGAAACTGGTCACAACTGCCACGCTGCGTCCTTGTCTATTTCACGGAGCAAGTCGCAGGTTCCTTCTCTTTCGCTCCCGCTCGCTCGGCCCAGGCAAGAGCGACACATTCAAATGCTGGCAACCTCTAGTGGCGGCAGCTTTTACGCAGGCAACCATATTTCACGCGTAGAGGAAAAATTTAGCTTCAGTTTGATTTAACACAATTTTCGATACAGAATAATAATGAATGATAATTAAAGTAAAAGGAAATTTTGCACCTGGCTGCTAGGAGGTTACTGCAGACTGAAAGGTGGTAAACTATTTTTTCAAGTTTTTTAGATCACCCTTTTTATGATGGCGCTTTAGTTACTTCGTAAACAAATGAATTAATTTGTTAAAAGCAAATAATTAAAACAGCTCAAATACATGTACTTGTATAATCCTTCGATAAAATAACAGATGAACGTATGAATCACGCTGCCTCTATTAGAGGTTTGCATAGTCCAAGATAATTAACAAACAGTAAATTCTATACAGTGAATTTATTTTAATGGTTAACATAGCAGTTTCGTTTCATGCCAGCATTTAATCATACAGGTCACTTCCATAGTTACCAATGAAATCAATAGATTAGAGCGTTTATTTTACGACTTAAGATACGAATTTGAATTACATACTTGCTAATAAAAAACTTTAATTTTGCAACTAAAAAGTAGATATGTAGGACAACTTGTGTGTTGCATCTTTTCTTCTGTGGTATACATTAGGATAACATTTAATTGTCTTTTTGACAAGTAATAATTCCTATGTTAATTCGTAAAATACACGCTCTACTCTATTGGTCTCATTTGTAACTATGGAAATGACCTGTATGATTAAATGGTGGCATAGAAACGAAACCCTTATGTTATCTATTAAAATAAATTCCCTGTATTAATACTATTCAACTGTTTAAAATTACTTAAATCATAGTTTGGTACATTGAGAATGGCAGGTGTACCAATTTCATTCTAAGATATACTTGAGCTTCTGTTGTGAAATAATTATATCACACATACAAGAAATATTTCATTATAGAAAAGTTTTAAAGCTGCAAATAATTAATCATTGGTTAACTAAACTTAGTAATATTGTAAGGAATTCAATTTACTAAAGTTAATAGATGCTTGCTGGTTAGTTTAATATGCAACATTAAACGCATTTAAACACTACAGTAAGGAGGTACAGTAGATGTTGTTTTCTGTCAGACAAATTTGCATGAAACGAAATATCTTATTACTTGCTTGTAATATCTATAATGCGCCGTAGTAATTATATTCAGTTGGGTAAGTTGCACAGAATTCATGTTAGGAGAAGGGTTAATGATGAAAATTCCTGTGCAGTTGCTGTATTTATGAAATTAGCCTAATTCTTGCAAGAGAAATAATATATACTGCAGCTTGTGCGATAAACATAAACGCAATTGGCTATTATTTGTAGCCAATAGTTCTTTCCAAAATTAATGAAAAAGGCTTACAAATATTTATTACGACATAGATAAGTACATGAGTCATTAGGATGCAGTTTCACTGTTGTTAGGGTTTGTTGAACTTGAATAATTTAACGAGTATAAAGTTTTTAATTAGTCTGTTATTAAAACTAGAACAAAAAACAAATTAATGAAAAACAATTCATTATACTAATACAATAATACACTGTAGCTGAGTTTAAAGTAGTCGAGTTGAGTGTGGAAAATAATTATAACCTCTCCTTTACTAAAGTCAAATATTTAATTTTTTTTCAGAAAATAGATGTTTAGACCAGACCGGACCAGACCACTGTAGTTTACGTTCCAATACAAAATGAAAATGTAACAAAGAAACATAAGTACCAATGACGCGTATAAAAATTAATTATCAAGCCAGTAGTGACCGAATAGAATCAAATATAATAGTTCTTATACAAAGAAAAGGTGTTCAAAAACGAGTTCAATACATTTTAAAACTCAATTCTGGAATTAATTCACTAAATTATTTATTTCTTCAAACTTTTCAATAATTCGTCATTGTAATTCTTCCAAATTATTAATAAATAAATTTTTCATGAAAGACCATAAACAGAAATCAAACGTTGACAAGTCGCAAGATCGTGCAGGCCAATAAACTTCCGTATTTATGCCAATAAGTTTATTATCAAAAAACTTTCTAATTAACTGTAAAGTTTTAGCTGTGCAATGTGGTTTTGCTCCATCCTACTGGAAATATCCTTCACATAATTCGTCATCGTAGAGTTGTAATTGTTGTAACATTTTCTCTCTAAATCTTTCTGCATTAATGTTCCCGTTAAAGAAAACGGTTCATTAATTATATTGCACTAATAGCTGGGCAGCCACCATTTTTTTCAGTATGCAGAGGGGCTTCACAAACTCATGAGGACTCTCAACGGACCATGCCCGATAATTTTGCGAGTTAAGAAATTCTTGCTTATCACAGCACGCTTCGTCCGTAAAAATGTTTTCCTGAGTACACTTTGATTGTTGTTAAGCACACGTAAAAACCATTGACAGAAACGTATCCTATAAGGAGTATCATGTGGTAATAGTTTATGAACTGCTGTTAAACAATAGGAGTATACTTGGACATCTTTGCGTAAAATTGCATAACACGATTCCACAGAGAAATTTATTTGTTGCAAAAAGTGACGAACAAAAGTGTGGGTCTCGTTCTGAACGATCTCAGTCTTTTGCAATATCTTCATCTGTACCTTATTTTTGTCGTCCACCACCTTTTGTTACAAAATTATGACTACTCTCACGAAACCTGGCTACACATTTGTTGATAATTTCTGCATACTGTTGATTAACAAAAACAGCATTTGGATATTGATTATGGAATCTTTAGATGCAGTTTTATACTGAATGGGTCCAAATTCCGTCAACTTTTATTGTGTTGCGGAAGTCTCTTTCTATTATGAACATCTTTGTTCTAAATAAAACACCATTTTGTTATGTGCACTGGCCAAGCAGATAGCAACAGATTTATACCTAAAATGAGTAATTTTTGGTAATGCAATTTTTGTCTTCTTTTCTTCTTCCTCTTAATGTAGGCTGAGAGTGTTAGGTACTAGTCATATTAAGTGTGAGACATCTTCGACAGCGGCCGGGGCAGGTGGCTAGCCTAAACCCTTGCATTAGGAAAGAATGCCTTTTTGCAGAGGTCACGACTACCCAAGGCGTTGGTATCGTGGCTGAATGTAACCGATGTCCGGGTGTAAAGTCGGATTCTCGCTCGTACGCAGAATGTTATCGACGCAGAACTACGCAAAATAACTTGCGCGTAGAAGTCGTTGCAACTGGCTGCAACTCTTCAAATATTCTTGTATGCGAGTGCAGGTTTCCGTTGGTGCGCAATAATACGTAGCTATATTACTAAAGTTGCTATTTGAATACTGAAAATTCTGGTAGTAGAGGTAAGCACTATGAATTAATAAGTAGTATTTTATCTATTACACGTATTACGTTTTCCGCGGCTAAAGTAGAAATCAGTTTCTAGGTGGTGAAAACTGTCTTAGTAAAAAAGCATTATTCCATAAAGAGTACCTTAAAATATAATATTCAAAATTAATATTATAAGAAATATTAGTAACTTATTTATTAACTGAAGTCGTGGAAAAAATAGTATAGGTATAGGAACGCTGTGGGAGAATGTCATTTTTCCCTTAGCGTATAATGTATTATTTATATTTATATTATTTATTATAGATGCTTACAAAAAAGAAAAATATGCTGATGTTAGCTGATATAGCCCATCAAGAAGGACTACTGCTTCCGAATGTTCTGATGAAACGGAGGTGCGTCAATTCGACCATTAAATCAATATAAGTAGAAAGAAATGTGGCAGATTTCTGAATACTTTAAAAGTTATGATGACAGAAGATCCCGAAGAATTTTATAAATACACACGTCTTCATGTGGATGAGTTTAATGCATTAGTAGCATTAGTTGCACCAAAATTAAACAAAAGAAGTTGCATTAACAGCGTTACAACTGAAGAGCGGAATTCGAATCCCACACCTCCGGTTTTAAGTTGACCAGGTTAATTAACTGGAACTCGTTTACCGCCATTTTCTATAACTTTCCGCACACGACTACGACTTCTTGCGCCCAAAGTTGAGATTGTACGAACTTTGGCGACAACGCATTCGTAACGGAAACGGCTGCAAATTGCTGCAACCTGCGCCGTCGACTTGGGCGCACGAGCTGGAACAGTCACGTTAATAAATACTAAGTTCAACTTTCTACGTCTACGGCTTTCTGCGTCAACGACATTCTGCGTGCGAGCGAGAATCCGCCTTTTAAGGCTCGAACCCATTACTTGCCGAGTGCAAACGTAACCGCTTTGCTAGCCGGCTATCCGCAAATTTTTAGCACTTAAATAAAATAATAATTACTTACACAAAAGAGAGAACGAACTTTATTATAACCTAAGAACGTCAAATGAAGCAGTCGAAAGATCAACTGGTTGTGTGGATAGTTAACCGACATACGGTTAGCGATGTTCAACCGAATGAGCGCCAACTCCAAGTGTGGCACTTTTTGAACACCCGTTACAAAGTTGATAAGTACAGAAGCATAGTGAATGTAGTAGACAATGAAAAAAACTGAACAAATAGAATGTTACGTACACAAAAAGTCAATATTTAATTGGGAACATAATGTGCAAATGAGATTGCACCAAGGAATCAAATACTTTTGCTACACAGTAATAATAGATATTAGCGATACAAGTTTGATTATGAGCATCTTAATGATACGAGTTTGATTGCCAAAACGAGGCGGTAAGCCGAGTCAGCAATCAAACTAGTTTCGTTAAGTGCTATAAGCAAACGTGCCTTGTTAACTATTTTACCTTCATCAATAAATTCTGGTTCAATGTATTTTTTTGTTATATAAAAAGCGTGCGGTAATATCTATTACCGTACCGAGTGCGGTAATGAATCTCTTAACAATACTGAAATTAATTTGTAATTCATATTTTTATATGGGTATTTCGCCACTCTGCAAATTAAAATATTAAATAACGAAAATATTAACAACGAACGTTTCGAGGGACAATCTGCCCTCGTTATCAACGAATAACAATTAAAACTAACAAGAACTTATCTTTTTTTCACTGGAAGGAAAAACGACCAACCTCCAATGAATTTTCTGACATTGACGTTTGTTGATATCTGTACCTACTTGATCTCATCTTTAAGAATCGATAGCCAACTATTGTCTAAAAATATTGAGAAAGACGACACGCATTTTTCTTCGTTAAGTGGCGAAATACCCATATAAAAATATGAATTATGAATTCACGCCACAAAGAAGTTTCAGAGATTATCTGAAATTAATTTGGTTAAAAGTCTATAACAATACCGATGAAGATATAACGGGTGTTCATAAACAGTCGTCATCCCAGTAGGTTTTGACTTCAAAAACGTATGTCGATTAAAATTGAGAAAAAATGCGCTATGACAGTACTCAATGACGTTTAATTGTGTGGCACGAATTAATCAAAGATATAACATTTTGTTTTTCAAAGCAACTGGGATGACGACTGTTTATGAACACCCGTTATATATATAGTTCAGTTGCTGGAAACAAGAAAATAATAGTGAGATAATCAAGTTCTTGGTAAGTATAAACATGTCACAATACACACTAGAATAATTAATATTTAAGAAACTCTGCAAAACAGATCAGCAGAAAAAATAAAGAAATTGCTAACAGGTTAAATATCTGCATTAGTGATGGACTTATTCGAATCAAAAATAACCGGTTATCCGGTTATTGAAATAACCTGTGTAACTCGGTTTTCGTTCCAAGTATTCGGATGAAAAATAACCTCATCCTGATACGTACTACGTGCCGCGTCTGAGCGACCTGCGAGTGATCGAAATTCTGTAAATAATACGGCATTCATAACTTATATAACCTTTTCTACGTATGTACTTGATTGACCCAAGTGAGGCCGCGGCTGCTTGTTGATGTTATTAAGACATTTGATACTCCTAGTCGACGAGTTAAATTTATGGGGCCGTTCCTATTAAAGATAACGTTCTGCTGAGTATCAGATTTGCCGAAGCTGTGTTGGTATTAATTTATGACGGCCTAAATTTTTGCTTCAAAACGCGGTTGATTATGCCTAATAAGGGATAAACAGAAAGCGAAATAAGATTTTCCAATATCGTAAAAGGTTTATATTTAATTTTTAATAACGGAGCAGTCGGAACAAGAAGTGGATTTTAATGTTGAAAATTTTAAGTGTGCGTCCTTAGAACCGCGGAAGGCTGAACGTAGATAAATGATGGATTCTAAAATATACCGGTATGATGTGCATGCAAAAAGGGAAGGGTGACTATTAGAGAATTTTAGGAACTAAAAATAGATTCAATAGATACTTTGTATTCGCATATTTATAATTTCTTTATGATTAGTATTGATATAGCTATTCTCAATGGTTTAAACTCCTTAGAAATCAAATAAAAATCATTTATACAATTATTATAATTAACGATTAACTGAGTTCCTCTGCTATCTGCAAGTTACGATGCCGATGCAGATGACGGCAAACCTATGTCGATGCAGATGACGGTGAACCGCCAACCGGCAAACCGGCTGACTTAATCGAAACGAATCGAGAGCCAAAATTGATTCGAATGATTATTCAAATAATCAATCGGTTATTAATATGATTCGAATGCAAATAATTCGGTTATGAAAATTGTCCGGTTATGCCCATCACTAATCTGCATAGCTTTCACACACTACTAGAATAAAGTATTCAAAAAATGGGATGGCCGCCCAAGTCTGCCAAAATGTCAAGAAACATGATGTAACTAACTTCAGCTCATTTTTTCACTTATCCCTACCTTTTCAAAGCAAATTTTGTCATGGTATTGTTAAATTGGTAATTATTACCAAAAATACTCCAATACTGCAATCTATCGATTCTCTTCGAAATATATAATGTTGTTTTTCTTATAATGATCAACTATGCTTAACAACACATCATTATACAGCGAAGTGTCATCATGCACTATAATGTAATAATAACAATAATAGAAGCCAAACATAAAAGACGAAAACAGCGTAAAACAAGAATGATTAAACATGATAAAATGAGTTATGTCAGCATCAAAACATAGATGACAAAGAAATCTTAAAACAAATCCAACATACAGTGATTCTGTGATCCAAATAGTTAGAGATAAGTAATGTAGCCGATATTAAAAATTAACTAATTTGCGTTTACATTAAAGTAAAGTATTGTGTAGTACTTGCAGTAATGTAATTTCAAAATGTTTTAAATGTAGTAGCATAGTGTCAAAGTTCCCTGAAAAAGGTATTTATTCATCTAACTTTTACTCTCCATTCAGTAATGGTTAGAATATTCGCAATGTGCATTGGTAAAGAGTAGACGTATTTGGTTTGTGCTGTATTTATTGTATTCAATCTATTGTATCAACTGCTAATTTACATCGTTCATAATGCCGGATTCAGCCAGAATTACACGTTCTACGGCAGAAGAAGAATCGTTAATCCAAAGGGTTGTTGAAAGAGTGCTTGTTTCTCCAATGTTTCTAAGTAATCTGGTTGAGAAAATTCGGAAAGATTTGAAAACCCAAATGCAACACGAAATCCAGGTGTATGCGGACAAGGTGGGCCAACTTGAACTTGAGCTAGCCAAAGTTAAGGCCGAAGCTGCAAATTCTCGCGACGAATTAGAGCAATACTCTCGCCGTAATAACCTAAGATTTTTTGGAGTTCCGGAAAATAAGGGCGAAAATACTGATGACGTAGTGGCCAAACTATGCAATGACAAATTAGGCATACAAATATCTCCCTCTATGATTGACTGTAGCCATCGACTTCCCGGCAAAGAGTCTGAAAATAGACCGATAATAGTAAAATTCATTAGAAGGACTACTAAAAAGCTTATATTAAATCATAAAAAGCTATTGAAAGGCACCAAAATCGTTATATAAAAGAAGATCTAACAAAACGTAGAGCAGAAATTCTAAAAGAAGCAGCCAAAAAGTTCGGTAACACTAAAGTTTGGTCATCAGAGGTCAGGATACTTGCAAAGAATGGGAACGGCGTGATAAGAATTTCAAACTTTGAAGATCTGTTGAAATATTAATGGATTACAGCGAACCAGTGAATCGATCTCCAATAAACTCTACTTCTGTGAATAAGCAAGGTTACGCCTTGTGATAATACTCGCAGCACTTGTACGTGATAAGTGATAGTTCTTTTTATCGTTCGCCGTAGATACCGCTATTTCTTTAAGTTTATTCGAACTTTTCGTCAATTGTATTTAATATACTGTTAATGATTTCTTGTTAGGTCGAATAGTTTTTTTTTTTAGGTTTTAGATGTAATTTATTTTATTTTTCTTTAAGGATGGTGTCCCGTTTACTGAAAGTAGCACATCTGAATATTCAGTCACTCATTCCAAAACTTTTTGATGTCAAATGCTTGTTATCGGATTCTAATTATGATTTATTAACCTTATCAGAGAGTTGGTTACCACAGGAGGTGAGTAGCGATTATTTAAAAATTGATGGCTACGACCTTGTTCGTAGCGACCGAGGTGCGCGTGGTGGTGGTGTTTGCATTTATTTACGCTCATGCTTTAAATTTAAAATTATTGAAACTAATGATTTTATTGAACAACTTTGGATCAGTTTAAAGTTTTCCAATACCACTATAGCTGTAGGTGTAGTTTACAGGCCGCCTAATGTTAATTATAAATTATTTTGTGATCAATTGGAGCAATCTCTTGTGTTACGAGTATGTACGTCTGTCTCTGACAATTTACTTTGTCTTGGAGATGTAAATATCGATTTATTAACTCCGGCTAACTATGACTGCATTTATTTTAGGAATATGATTGATTCAGTAAATGTTCAGCAAATTATTTCTGAACCCACCCGTGTGACCCGAAATTCAGCTACATTTTTAGATGTAGTTTTAACTTCTAAGGTTGACTGTATTGTTGATTCAGGGGTCCGTGGATTGCACTTATCTGATCATGAAATGGTTTTCTGCACTTTGTGCATAGTAAAACCAGTTTCTCAGCCAATCTTTAGAACATATCGCTGTTTTAAAAATTTTGACCAAGAACGCTATAATAGAGAGCTGACGTTCATACCGTTTCAGAGATTATTTCATATGGAGAAGGTGGATGATAAAATAATTTTTTTAAATTTTAACCTCCTAGCTGCAATAAATAAACATGCTCCTATAAGAACAGCAAAATTTACTAAAAAGAATACACCCTGGATTACCTATAATATTAAATTGCTGATATCTTTGCGTGATAAAGCTTATGCTAAGTTTAAGAAAACTAAAAGGCCATCACACTGGGATTATTATAAACTGTTGCGTAATTTCACTACTCAAGCAATTAAAAATGAAAAAAAAGCGTACTTTCAATTTAAATTCTGTAATAGCAGCTCGAAGGCACAATGGAATCAGTTGAGGTCGCTAAATGTATCAAAGTCTAAAAATAATTCACTGCCCAGTAATTTCATGGATCCTGATAAAATTAATAATTTTTTCTTGGATGACATTCCTAGCATAAATAATAACAGTAAGGAACTCATTGCTCATTACGGTAGTCAGAGGTTGAATGAAAGAATAACAGATTTTAACTTTAAGCCAGTAGATGTGTCTACGGTTGCGTTGATTATCGACCGCTTAAAGAGTAATTCTACAGGATCAGATAACATTAACCTACAAATAATCAAATACAGTTGCCCAATCATATTGCCTTACATTACTCACATTATTAATCATTGTTTTCTTACTAACACATTTCCTTCGATTTGGAAGAATGCTATTATCATACCTATTCCAAAGGTACCGAATCCTACTGACTTTAAAGACTTACGCCCTATTAGTATTCTTCCGGAAATGTCGAAGGTTATGGAAAAGATAATAGATATTCAACTTAGAGAACATTTAATTAACTTTAATATCATTCCTTCATCTCAATCTGGTTTTCGTCCAGGTCATAGTTGCACAACTGCACTTTTGAATGTTATTGATGATTTAATTGCAGCTAGAGACCGCGACGACGTATCTATTTTGATTTTACTTGACTTTAGTAAGGCTTTCGATACTATCGATCACACTGTACTAATTTCCATTCTTCGATACATTGGGCTCTCGGATAATTCTATCATGTTGTTTTCTAACTATTTAAGTAATCGAATACAGAGGGTGAAGTTACGTAATCGTTATTCTCATTCCAGAGAGACTACTAGGGGCGTTCCGCAGGGTTCGATTCTGGGGCCACTTTTATTTATTATTTATACATCCACCTTTTATAAATATGTTAAAACTTGTAGTATGCAAATGTATGCCGATGATACTCAAATGTATTATTCCTTCAGTATCAGTGATAGTCAACGCGCATTATTAAATATTAATCAAGACTTAATAAATATTGCTGACATTTCTGAAAAGCATTCATTGAAACTGAATCCTAAGAAGTCGGTTATTTTGCTATTTGGAAATAAAAAATATGTAGATCTTTTAAAAGATAATGTTAATTTATCAGTGAGTGGTGTCACTATCCCAATACTGAATGAGGCTCGTAATTTGGGTTTAATTATTGACAACTTTCGATTTCATTCTCAAATAACTAATTACATTAAAAAAGCCTACATGAACCTTAAATTAATCTATCCTCAGAGGCAGTATTTATCCAAAAAAATTAAAACTACACTTTGTGAAAGTACTATTCTTTCACATTTTTCATATTGTTCAGAGATTTATGATTCATGTATTACTCAGGATTTAGCTAATCGAATCCAACGGGTTCAGAATTCTTGCGTGAGGCTTATCTTCGGCATTAGAAAATATGATCACATCTCACATAAGCGACATGAACTCGGTTGGCTCTCTATGGCAAACAGAAGAAAGTTATTAAGGGCAACATTATTTCATAAAATTATTATTGACAAGATTCCAATTTATTTATACAAGAAAATTTCTTTTAGAGAAGACGTTCACAATATCAATATTAGATTCAAGTACACCATCACGCCACCTTGTCACAAAACAGCTTTTTTCGAACGAAGTTTTCGGTATCAAATATCAAAAGTTTATAATTCTCTACCGGTCTACATGAAAAATCTTTCAATTAATTCGTTTAAAAAACGTCTTTATCGTGTTCTTGTAAATCAGTAAAACCCTCCAACTTAAATATTGGATGCTACATCACTAGAAGGGTCATCTATTTACATTTCTACTAGTATATCTATTTACTTAGTTCCTTTTATTTGTTTTTTATGAGGTTTAGTGCTGTGAGCTATGCCATGCTAATTGCAGAATCTTTAATTTTTTAATTTAAATTTTAATTTTAAGATAGTTTTAGGCATTTTGGGATTGGTATTGTTGCTGTTAATTTTTCAAGGTTAGGTGGAAGACCAGACAATGCGCTTGAACTTATACCTTGTGGTTTCCCTATTATTATAATGATTATCAGTGCTTTGTTGACATAATATTTATTTTTTTTTCTCTTATGTATTTTAATTTTGGGGAAATAAAACACATTATTATTATTATTATATCGAGCAGAAATGGCTTCCAGAGTGAACAATCATTTACGTCAAAAATGTAATAGATATTTACACTAGAAAATTACATACCACTCCAGATGTTGGATTATGATAATGAGGAAACTACTGCTACAAGATTAACACTGTGTATAAGAATGGAAAATTAAAGCTGCATTTTACGTGTATTGGCTTCCCAGAAGCGGAGATATGTATTGATTTTAAGGCAGAATCAGAGAAATTTTCCTAACCATCTCCAGAGCGTTAAGTGTGGATTTAATTTAGAACGTCTTAAGACGAGAGCTGTTAAGTTCGTGATTAATACTGCACCAGTGGATAACATATGTGTTATCTTTGTCTATGTAATTTGTTCATTGTACTGAAATAAAAACATGTTTGTATTTTGTGTAAAAATGAAGGGAACCTAGAAAGCGTCAATTGACGTTCTTTTACTGAACATTAAACAACTAGTGATACTAAAATTCACTACTTTCAACAATCAATTTCAAATCAGTGAGCGTGGTGTATGAGTATATCAATTATTATTAGTATAATCAAATTTCTCTCAGATTTCTGGTATTTTGGTACTACGTAGCACTTACTATTACTAATGCATTTTTACTTCCCTCGTATAAATGACGAAAAAAGTATTGTAATAACGGCAAAATCACCTTCCGACCTACCTTCAGACTTGCCCGTTTCAGGGTCCCTAAACGATGAGAAACAGTTTTTCTCAATTCCGTCTGTCTGTATGTCGGCCTCTCTGTCTGTTGCCGGCATAACTCAAAAACTATTTGGAAGAAAAATGCGATACTTTAGATTCAGACTGTATGCCTTCCTGGCATGAAACCAAGAATATATCTGTAAAATATATACAGGGTCAGCACCTTAAAAAACCTTCCTATTTTTGCTTTAGAACTACTAGCACATAGCTTAGGTTTTTACCCTTGAAGAAAAACGCCATATTTTGGATCCAATACATACAGGGTGGGCACCTTAAAGAATAAAGTTTTGTTTATTTTTGCTTTAACTTAGAATTAGAAAAAAATAGTAATTTGTACATAATTCAGGCGTTACGCTTGACGAAAATGGAACCTAACAAATACAGGGTAAATTAAAAAGAATAAAAAAGGGTAGAAATAAGTGCGTTCTGTTTAATATAGCCGAGCATCGCACAGACTCGAGTGATGATCCCGCATGGCCCAGTAGAACCCAAGGGTGGAGCTGAAATTGCATTCTCAAGCGTTGTACGAATCTCACCACCGGTAATGTTCTTTTTTATTTTCAAATTGTTGTAATTTGCATTAGCAAGTGTTACCTATTTTTATTGTAATATTATTGGGAACGTAAAGATATTTTTACCTCTATTTTCGTTTGAGAGGGAATTTCTGAGTAAAGCCATTTACAGATTTTTCACTTTTGATTAACAATTCATCTCTCTTTACAAACGTAGGCGTCGCTGTTGCGTAGATTATATTTATATTCACGTTAGCTATTTCTATAAACGGAAAGGATAGCTCCCAAAACAGAATCCGTTACAGCGTTTCAGCGAGTAGCTTTGTGCCACGTGTTTCTACAAATAAGAAACAAATAAGGAGAGGAAAATAAAGGTCATTAATTAATGATTGATGATAATAAAATTATCAATTAAGTAGAATAGTATCTCTAATAAGTTAATTTCTAGCACTGCGTACATTTGCTGCATATATTCATATTCCACTGTCTAGCCTTGATCTTAATTTAATATACTCATATTGTACTACATTATTGTAACGTGATAAAGGGAATTTAAAGTTAATATTACTGATCTAATATTGTAAGCATCTGGCCTAGTTATGAAATTGTATTGTTTGTGAGACAGTTAAGTAGTATTGGGACGAGACGCTTGTTTACTGGCTAAACGTAGAGTTTGCATATAACCTGGTTTTGGGTGGTTGTAACTCGTATAAAACCAGTTGTTAAAATTAAGTATTGCGTTTTATGACAATACTAAATTTGAATTAATTAGTCTGTCTTTGATTGTTTGGAAATATGATAAACTGGCAAGGACGTTTCCATTCCACTCTAGCTTATATTGCTTTTTCAACAGAACTACCGTTGTGACGTAAGAAACATTAAAGTTTAAAGAGATCGTAATTAAAGCCACATGTATTAATATCTGTGATCTAATGTAATAACTTCGAAAATAATTTACCTGTTTTGTTAAAAACTAAGGTTTAAAACACCTTCAAGTGCCCTGGTGCTGAATTTGTGGAAAATATAAAACTATGTTGAAAACAGACTTAATGCTTTTAACCACATTAAACTATTATAGCAAAACCTTTTTATAAATAATAAAATTAATACCCGATGTTTATGGCGTCCAATTCTCAAGTAATTATATAAATTTACCTGAGGTTTTAAAGACGATATAAAATTTAAATTAAGTTGCGTAGTAATGTGTGTAACATTTTTAAAAATTAGGTAAACATCATGGAAATTACAAAAAATCCAATTTCAACTTTCTGTTTGTTGCTATCAATTTCTGAGTGGTTTTTTGAAATTTAATTAGAAATTTGAATCCATCTAGTTTTAGAAAGGACATTATATTTATAAACAATAGAGACACAGGTGGAGCATATCAAGTGGAAGTTATTCTGTAATTACTTGCTTGTTATACTTAGTCTTTCTTCTACTATGTCAACTGCGAAGATATCTGTATATGACTGTTATTGTTATTGCGTGTATGAGAATCGTAAACAAGAAAAATGGACATACTATGTTTAATTTAGTACCTTAGAAGGCTATTACAGCTAATATTGACATACGTTACTCTTAAAAAAGCAAATACGCTCAGCGTTCCCAACAATTTTATAGTGACAGACAGGCGCATAATAATGTATTCATATTCCTTCTTAAAGAAAGCGATATTGTTCGATATCAACGTCGTAAAATGCCCAAACAATAAAATTGTTAAGTGGCAATATGAGCCGGACACGATTATAGCTATCATTTCCACTTATCGATTTTTATGAGAACAGTTATGGAGTTTATAAAGGAATATTCGTTAAAAAAGCCATATCGTATTTAAGGGTTATTCGTATTACTGTCTGTCTTAAAAAAGTTACAAGTTCAATCACTCATATCGCATCGTTTTGTTTTACTTAACATGCTGTACGGCTGTAACGCTTTGCTTTTATTACACATGCCTTAGTTGTTTAGAATATGCAACACACATTTATAATAAGCGCAACTTTGCATTTATTCATGTTTGTAATTTTTACTTAAATTTACTTTAAAGTGTTTTCTTTAATTAGTTTCAAGCCATTTTATTTATTATTCTTGAAGTAGGTATTCAACTATAGAGAAAATACACAAAAGTTGTGTTGCTATTTAAAGTTTTCTTTTCAAGAAATCTCTAACTCCAATCTTTAGGAAGCAAAGTAGTTTAGATAAGGTAATGTTGAGTGTGAACGTTTAATAGGAAATAAATCAGGGCGTAAGTGCTTCGAGGGTCGTAACTGCTACTTATGCACCCAGGCCAATAAAGCAATAGAAGACGTAAAAAATAGTTGTTTATTAATGAACAGGATATTTACACCAAAGAACCCCCTCTCAGAGGATTTAAGAATAACTAAGTAAAATACGAGTATGTCTTAAAGAAAACATCTAAAATTACGATTTACTAATGTATAATTGAATATTTTGTTTTATTTTCTATTATAGTAGAGTCAGTTTATACGAAATTACTTATAAGATTCTTAGAAAAATTATAAACTTGAATTCGTATTACAAGTTGTACTGGAATTGTAATTAATTTGTTGTTTATAAGAAAACAGTACTTTATGGTACGCTTAACTTTCCTACATATTGATTGCAGGGCTGATTACCCTTCCTGAAAGTTAAGAAGGGCATACGTTACCTGAAGCTTCTTCTATGTTACTCAAATTAGAACCTCTATCAACTAGCGTTGACAGACGTATACTCAACATTGACAGGCGAATTAAAACAATCACATTTTGTTTATATGGAAATTCTGATATTTTTGTGCATTAGCAAAATACCGCTTGATTATATCGAGAATAATTACTGTAACTACTTCTAATTATTAATAAAATTGATGTAGCTAGTAGAAAAAATTTAATACACTACACGTAAGCTTTTCATTAGGGTTTATGTAAAAAACCACCTTCTTCCTTCATCAAAAGCTGGAGTTTGTTGTGGTCTTGGCCTACTGATACTTGAATGCACACAATCAAAAACGACAAAACTGCATCTTTATAACAAGTGCATCATTCTAGCTCCGTAGATGCTTACTTTCTAATTTGCATAAATACAAATTTTATTATCTATGAGCCACTACAACACTTTGCATAGGCAGAAATCGCGTTTACTATAACACTTCATAATGTGTAAGTAGTTCATTTTCAGTATATTTTACAACCATATCAAAAAGGTAATACTTCAACATATGGAGTGACGTAAATTTTCACGAGAGCACATATTTTTATTTTATTTCCTAATGTTAGTCCTAGCGATTTACCTAACCTGTAGTTTCCCCTAAAGGCTACTCAATTGCTATGTAAATCGAAAGGATATAGATTGTTTTATCTGATACTGTTAACGTTGAGTTTAGATGCAGTTATGCTTTTGGTTTGGATTTTTCCATTCTTCCTCTGGAATAATGTAATGTTTCCTGGTTCTGATAGGTCCTTATAAAAGAGTTACTTTCATTAATTAGCTTTGACAATATATATACTTACCTGGTTGCTAAACAAAGTTATTTTGACGTCTTGGGAGTTAGGTATAGGTTAGGAATTTTCAGTGAATTTATCGAAACGGGATCCCTGTTTTAAGCACTGTTGTTTATTTCACATTATTTGAAAGGTCATTCTCATTATTACTTTATTTGGCTTATTCAACAGAATATGCGCGTGATATCTTATACTGCCTTTGCTTCTCAAGCGTTTTCTGTTGGATTTTTGGTATTGTCTATTCTAATTCAAGTGCTCGCTTAGTAAATTCTTTCTGAGGTCAAGTCTTTCATCAGGGTTATTAAGTCCAACTGTGGTGTGACACAGCTTATCCTTCCTCCCACTTCACGGCTATACGATTTGTTGTTTTTTAACAAATGACTTCCGGCAGAAGCTCGGGAAAGCAAACCCTTGAAATTTTCGAGGATCACGCATTTCGCTTATTATGAGAAATTTGTAATTGAGTAGTTGCTATATCTTCACTATTTGGAGTAACAGTATATGTAATGTGAATTTAGCCATAAGTTAAATAAATAAATAAAATGTTCGTTCCTTATTGTTTTACCTGTAACTGGACTGGGCAACCTTTATTTACTTTAAATAAATACTTTTCTGCAATTAAAAATGTATTAACGTGAAGAAATTTATGAGTTTACCATATTTAAATTTTTCGGTCTATGCCGTATTTACCATTTATTGATGTATTAGTGATTTCTATGTGTATTTACAACGTACCTTGCGCTTTGTTTATTTATGGGTTAATCTTTGAATATACCATACATACGTTTCACTGTGAGCGCTATGTGTACACTTCGTGGATTTGGTATTGGTTCGGTTCAATTACTTACGTCTAAATATAATAAATTTAATATTTTATGTAGATATGAAATTACGAATTATATAATGTCTGCGTCTATTGGAAATAAATATCATGTTAGGTACTCTGCATTTTCCCTTTTTCTTTCTGTAACGGGTTACAGCTTATCAAAGAGTCTGTCTCTGATATTTGTATTTTTGAGATATCTCCATTCAATGTAAGTTGCGGTAACCAGTTCACCGAGGATCTTTCAACTTTCGATTCGCCAGTTGTTGAACAAGTAAGTTGTTGGCGCTCTTATCTGGTTTTGATCATTTTAGTGTTAATCCACTATCTTCTTCCGGAGTATTCACAACTCGCTATTCTGATTATATTGAGGTGTTGCAAGATCATCATTAGTTTTTTTATACTTTCGCCGGCGTTCAGCGGTCACAATGGATACATGAGGTATGTCCCACAATAAATTAGCCTAAGATTTGCGATCTCAATAATCGTGGCGGTTCTAGATTCGTCAATGTTTCAATTGCAGTAAATATTTTCACGACCGTGTTTATTAGCCCAGACATATTAGGGTTTGACCTTGAAAAAAATAATGTAAATCTGAAAATTGGTAGAAATAATCTATTTAGTGTACTGAACAACATACCAAAAGTCCTAAGCGGTCCTATGCCGGCTTCATGATGAAAAAAGGCATAGGCGGGTATTTCGGGTTTATACAGGATATTATTCTACATATCGTGTTTTGCCATCAATATATAACTTAATAGGTATATATATCTCACTATTCATGTATTTTATATCATACATGTATACAATAATAATAATAACTAGCAACCAGTGAGACAAATGTCTCATTTAATAAAACAAAAAAGACTGTTTTTCAAATAGAACGCGCTTTCGAGAAATCACGTGATTTCTCGAAAACCGGAAGTGTCACGTGATTGAAATTTGGTTTCTGACCTGACATAACCATTCCAAACAAATAACTTTAATAACTTTTTTCTCTATCTCTTACGGTTTGGCTGCTGAAACAGCGTCCCGGACGGACCAGCGTCCCGGACGGACGAAAATCACGTGATTTCTCGAAAACCGGAAGTGTCACGTGACTGAAATTCGGTTTCTGACCTGACATGACCATTCCAAACATATAACTTTCATAACTTTTTTCTCTATCTCTTACGGTTTGGCTGCTGAAACAGCGTCCCGGACACACAAAACAGCGTCCCAGACAAGCCTATTATATATATGGATCTTTGTTCCACCAGAAGCTTATTTAGTGTTTGGAAAAAGGTCAAAAAAGGTAAAAGCAAAATTTAAAAAAATGTTACATACAATATATTTTTATTTTAGAATAAAACTCGAAAACTTAGTGTCGACAAAATGAGTAGAACCGGAACCTAGAACAAATTAAATCTTGTTTTCCTTTCTTTCGTTTTAAGTATAATATGGTTGCTTACTTATATTTCGTCTTGATCATCGTCGACTTCAACTTCATTTACTGGAGTATCGTAACTGCAGCTTCGACCCCTGCAATTTATGCACATTATTGAGCAAGCAAGGCCTGCAGTTCTACATGAACACCGAGCCCCGCATTCAGATTTACACCCACAGGATACCATCTGCAACAGTTCATTTTTTTCTTGATAGCTTCATGTCGGAGAATTGCAACCGAAGACTGCCTTCATCGCATGGTTGCCTAATTCCATTGCATTATGACAATTAATAGTTTGATCTCCAACAAACCCAGATGATAAAGACCGTAAGGAACTACATTCCTGCCTAGGAGAGCGGGTCGACAGCCAATTTATAAAAAGGTTCAAATATTTTGCATCCACTGATCTTCTTGAATCTCTAAGTTCAACGTGTTGTTTTGTTGAAGTTCTAGTAATACCAGTCAGTTCAACGGAACTACAAATTTTAAGACATCCACAAAAAGAGAGCACGAAATATGCTAGCTGACTATCAGATATACCACGGCCATGAGTGAGACCTCCCTGAACTTTTCAAAGGCGCATCAAAGACTGTTCGATCGCCATATCTGTTGAAAGTTTACGTGCAGAAAATGACACATCTGAATCATAAAGCTGATTTTGTTTATAATCTTTTAAATAAAGATTTGCCTACCACCACATACTTTCCTTCACTAAGTAGTTTATTACAGTAAAAACAAACGTTTTCCATTATTATCACCAATTTATATCAATAACATCACAAAAAATTACGCGCGTATAAGTTACACAGTAATGCAAGTGCAGTCTGCTGTAGACACGCACTGATTTATAGTTTAGCCACGTTGTTACGCCCTTCGATCTTTCTGCGGTAAGCAGAATTTGTCAAAGAGCATAATATATTTCAATTAAAAAAATATGAACTCAGTTGGTAATTACCATTACATTCATAGAGGTCAATGGCAAATTATATGCGTTATTATTAAGGAAAAAACTTTTTTAATTTTCTTTTGTCAAAAATTACATGAAGCCGGCATATTTCGCTTTAGGACTTTTGGTATGTTGTTCAGCACAACAAATTTAATATTCCTACCGATTTTTAGATTTACATTATTTATTTCTAGGTTTTGGTAAAATTTAATCTAATATGTCTGGGCTATATCACCGTTGTTTATTTACCGAAAATTAAACAAACTTGGCCATAATTTAAAAAAAAACGTCCGACAAAGTTTATTTCCACAGTGATATGCCACATTCCTACGCCACAGAAAAACTGGACAAAAGATCCGTTTTGGTTAAAAAATGTGTGCCCCATAAAGGTCCTTCCATTGATGTGCTGACACTAGAAACCAGGGCGATTATAGAAAAAGACGTATTAGTAAGTGACCGCCTTTGAAAAGTAAAAAGAAAGCTGAGTATTTAAAAAAGTACTGTTTATTGTGGAATCAGAGATCAGTTTCAGATGAGTAATGTGAGCGCAAGAAGGGCTTTCAAATTCCATTGTTCAAAAATAGAAAGTTTTGAGATCTTAACTTGTAGAGAGCCGCGTGAAAGAATAATAAATTCTGGACTCAATTATTATTCGTGATGAAAGTATATTTTTATATTATAAAGAAATGGGAATCGATGGAGTAGCGCTATAAGGGTGATGCACCCCATAACGAAGTGATAGTCTTTCTATCAACAAAAAAAAATTGCTGAGGGTATTTTATTAGTTGATTTCAAAGAACGTAATAACACAGTCAACCGCATATATCCAATATGCTTTTCTCTTGCACAGATTGCGTGAGGAAAAATCGACGTGGGTAGCTGACTATATGAGTGCTGTTGTTGCACGAAAGTGCTCCGGTTCACACTGCGGTTGTTGGAAAGGTTGTGGCTTCACAAATAAGACCATCGGCCTTATAGTTTAGACATGTCTCCTAGCGACTATTTTCTGTATCCTGATTTGAAAGCTAACCTTTAGGGGAAAAACATTTCCATTGACAATGATCTGCAGTCGGCCGCTTTTGCATTTTGAGGGCAATTGTTCATTCCTCAACCTGAAAAACGTGTTGCAATACAGTAAATCAACTGTAAATGCTGATATACTATATAGATCCCGACTGGCTACTAGAACCATTGCAATGTTAAGATGTATTTGTAGTAATCGACATGACCAAAAGGTTATGTGTAAAAATTATAGGCAACGTCGTAATAAGTAATAAAGCTCCCAAAAAATATTTAAGGGTATTATTTCAAATGAGCTGTTTTTCGCAATTAAAATTCATAACTTCTATACGAAGAGCAGTTCAAACAAATATTATAGGTTAAGTATTTATTAGATTTCAGATTAAAACATGTGCTCCTTGCTAATGCCAATACCTAGTACAAATAATAACAATCTTATTCATATTTTTTTCAATACAAAATAACTTTCTGATGTTTTGATTAAGAAAATATCTGAAATAACCGACATCATTTAAAAAGCTGTACTTATTTTTAACTTAACAACTCAGTGTTGAAGTTATGACTTTAAAATGTATATTTAATCGTCGCCATCCAAGCAAATGACGCTGACTGCGATAACGCCGGATGGCCTAAATTTGCTCTTGCTTATTAAACATCCTAAAAATGTTTCAGAGAAAGTTGAACATTCTTCCGGGTGGAAATTTAATATTTTCCAAATATCCTTTGTAAGGACATTCGCTTGCCTACATTTGAATTGTTTTTGAAGTTTCGACAAGGACAAGATTTATATCCGCAGCAGTCTCGCAGTGACATAAGCAACATGGGTTAAAAAAGGTTTGCTATTTGTACATTTCACAACTTTTTGTTTGTTTTGTGAAGTTGCACACGGAGTAAATTGAATTTGATAATATTATTTTGTCATTTACTTCAACAGTCATAAAAATCCCGTATACCGGATGGGAATTAAAAGCGCACTGAAAGTAGAGTTTGTATTACCATGATAATGCCAGTTCTAATTTGTACTATAAAAAGTTTTTGGGTTCAATGTTAGTTAGTTTTGTTTCGTCCCACGATTAACCCTAAAATTTCTCATTCCGTACTTTTATCCTCTGAGAGTAAAAGTTTATACACTTTCGGGCAGAACTTGTTTTTCGAATTCTTTTATGTATGAGAATATATAGTATTTAACGGTTAGTAGCCCCACCGTTCCAGAAAATGTGTTAGTGGTTGTAAGGATAACACTGGTTGATGTTTAAGGTAACTAATACTAAGACCTGTGAAAATTTGGGGAGAATGCTTTGATAGCACTATACAGGGTGTAAACAGACCACCCGTAGAGGAGAGGGTCGTAGAATCGGCCACTTAGCACATTTAATTATTTAACTCCACTAAAATGGGCTTTAAACTTTTCCTCCTAAGACATGTTGCTAAACATACATTTTTTATACAACACCTTATATTTTTTGGTATTTTTAAACTGAACCAAAACTGAGTTACAATTTTCTTTAAAATTCGTACAAATATACGTTACTGTCGACATACATTTGGCATGGAGGTGGGATACATTCAGCATGGGGGTGGGGTACATACGTCTTGTAGCAAAGTGAACCTGAAACAGGTAGGTACATACAAATTTTTATTGTCAAAGAAAACAATTCTGTAGATTACATAGCATATTTTACAGAACATTTTTTTATTCTTTAAAAACTGTAATTGAAGTTTAATAAAGATGAAGTTCTAGCAGTAGAATACTTGTCCGCCATTCATAAAATTGCTACAATATTGCTTCTATTTATAATAATAAAATTTTCAACAAATGTCTATACGTCAAAAAAATTTGACCTCGAATTCCAATGCTATTAAAGATATTTGTATTCGCCCTATATAACAAGAAGCAACATGCTTTGAACTCAATTTAATAATAATAATCTCTTCAACATCAAGTCTGGCAAATAGGTGCAGCTCTTCTAATGAAATTCCAGACTTGTTTTCTTTGGAAGTGGAAGGGGTAATGTCTTTTTGGTGTTGGATTTTTTACAGTGCTTAGAGTGATAGAATGTAGTTCAGATTTTTTGTGTGTAGTTGTTGATGAGATTGAATTGATATCTTCACACTTAGTCTCTTGAGGTGAAATAGTGGGATATCAGGAGCACGATTGTTTCGTCGTAGATGGTTGTAGAAACTTTTGCCCATTCCGCATTGTGCGCAGGGCTGATTTATTGGGGTAGCGAGAAGGGGCACCTTGGAAGCTGTTGACCGAGGTTGCTAGCATTTAAGAGTTAGTCTGTATATTTTAGCTGTACTGTTCAGTTTATATATTTTCGCCAATATACGTTTATTTAATTCAACCGTGTTATTATTTGATATTTTGGTGCCGAAACCCGGGAACGGAACGGAACGGAAAGTGAAAATAAAACTGAACACTAACGCGAATATTCAAATCGTGCGGTTAAAATACGGGCTCAGCGATGGAAGTGAAACGAACGGTGTGCAGGTCGCAGTTAACGAAAACAATCAACTATGTAAACGGTTTGCTAGCAGAGGAATACGGTGCTGAAGACATTTATACGGCGATGGCAAAGCTAAAACTTGCGACTGACAATCTTAAGGAAATCGACCGGCAATTAGAATCTTCCCATACCGAAATACTGGAAGAAGAATTCCAGAAGCAGATGGAGTATGAAGAGGTCGCGGTAACCACGATGTCTAAGCTTGAGTTTAGATTAAAGATGTTAGATAGAGCACACACAGAAGCCATGCAAGTTGGGGCAAATGCGCGACATGCAACAAACGAAACGCGGGAAGAAGCACGACCTCATCCCGTAGTTAAGCTGCAACGATTGGAATTGGTGAAATTCGACGGCAGTCCAAAGGGTTGGATTCCTTTTTGGGAGCAATTCAAATCTAACGTTCACGAAAACTATCAGTTGAATAATGGAGATAGATTCAACTACTTAAGGATGTCTGTGACAGGCAAGGCAGCAGAGACAATAGAGGGATTTCCACCGTCGGGAGCTTTTTACGAGGAAGCCCTGAGTATCCTAAAGGAGCAGTTCGGAAACGCTGAACGGCTGATCGAGCAATATTTCGACAGTATAATGAAAATTGAACCAGTGAAATCCATAAACGACGTAGTTACATTACGCAAAAATTATAATTTGATCACGTCAGCTATGCGTGCTTTAACGATCCTAGATGTTTCGAAGTCACAATATAACATCATCATAAAATCAAGCCTGATAAAATCGTTACCCACGGAATTGCGTCTAGGATTTTATAGACAAACAAAGGGCAAAGTTTTGGATCACCAAGAAAGTGGTTCTAATGCGTCAGGTGCCACCTCGACAGAAGAAGACGCCGATCGGCAAGTGAGTGATTTATTGAGGTTTGTCAAGAATGAAATGGAAGCTTTAGAGCAGGCGTTGAAGCCGGATGGAGATCTTAGAGGAAAGGTGCCGGAAGCTTCCAAGAAACAGAGTTACAAGGGAACTGCGTCCAGTTTACTGGCGACCCAAAATAAAGCTATAAATAACTGTTTCTTTTGCAAAGGCGATCATCCGACCGAGGGGTGCGATGCAGATGTTTCCTTGGAACGGAAGAAAGAAATGCTGAGGGCTAGTGGACGCTGCTATCGATGTACAAAAGGATCCCATAGTTCAAAGTTTTGCCGAAACAGATACTTGAGTTGTAGGAAATGCAAAGGAAGACACGCTACCACATTGTGCGACCCAGCATGGGTTAATCTGGGCAAAACTGGACCAACAATAAATCTTCCGGAAACAAGTGCCGGCAGTGCGCCGTCTTCATCTGTGTCAAGTTTGATGACAAACATAAAGAAAAACGTGTTACTACAAACTGCCTGTGTTTACGCGAGTAACGGAAGTGCTTCGATGAAACTAATCCGCTTAGTGCTTGACGGTGGTAGCCAGCTTACGTTTATAAAAGAAAACGTCTCCAGAATTTTAGGGTTACCAGTAGTAGGGCAACATCGCGTTAGTATCGCCGCTTTCGGGAACAATGGGCCGGTACCATCGAATCTTTATAATCGCGTGTTAATAACTTTGAAGGGACAATATACGGATGAAAAATTAACGATTGAGGCCGTGGAAGTGCCGGAAATTTGTATGGACAATTTAAACATTCCAAGTGAAAGTGTTGCAGAGTATAAACATTTACAGTTAGCGGATTACGTGCCGAAAGATCCTGATCGGTCGTTAATGTTTGAAGGGATTAACTTATTGATAGGCGCGGATAACTATTGGTCTGTAGTAACTATTGGACAAAATCTTCGCCTAAGTGATCATCTAGTAGCCGTTAATACCAAATTTGGATATACGTTACACGGACCGACCCCAGTAGATGCCACGAAAGTTGCCGTTAATTTACAAACCGTGCTACACGCAACAGTTTCAACCAGGGAGTCGTCAGTTGAAAGACTATGGGACTTGGAAACGATAGGGATAACGAATGAAGACAATCAAGGAGATCCCTCCAAATGGAAGCCGTACGTTGCTGATTGCACAAGGGAGATCCGTTCGCTGTCCAACAACATACAAGGCCGGTATCATTGTCCAGGTCGCGAAAATCCTGTGGACTTAGCTACTCGCGAAATTACGAGATATAGTGACTTTGATCGGGTAGTGCGAATAGCGGCGTATGTATTGCGATTTACGGGAAATTGCAGACGCAAAACCAATAAAAACATTGAACATTTGAGGCTAGACGAAATCGAAAGTGCAGAAAGGTGTGTACTTAGGCAGTCACAGCAAGAGGTCAACAATCTGAAGACAATTGGTGCGGTAGAGCGCTATTCCAGTATTTCGACTTTAAAACCCTTTTTGGACAAGGACGGACTGTTACGCCTGGGGGGTCGCCTTCAGAAATTAGAAGCAAACTTCGATCTTAAACATCCCATCATTTTGCCGAAGAGTGCACATTTGAAAATTGGAACTACAATTAACGGACGACCACTGACGTACATCGGCAGTGAACATACGGACCCAGCACATTTCTTGTTAGGGCCCGACTTAACTACCATACCATCAATCAACGGAAGCGTCAAAGGAAATGCGCTAAGAAAACCGTGGAGGAAACAAAGGATTAGGACACTGGACTATTTTTGGAAAAGATGGCGAGAGGACTGTTTGCAGCTACTACGAGGAACCCATCACAACTTTAATGTGCGCGAGTGCCCAGTGAAAGAAAGCGATGTAGTGATAGTGTATGGGGTTGACAAACGTCGTCTTTTGTGGAAATTAGGCATAGTGAAAGAAACGATTTTAGGACGTGACGGCAAGGAGCGTGCGGGCTACGTAAAGTGTGCGAACGGAACAATTTTAAAGCGCCCAATTCAACTTCTATTTCCTATAGAATTAAGTAGTACATAATTTCGCGGCCGGAGGATGTAGAAACTTTTGCCCATTCCGCATTGTGCGCAGGGCTGATTTATTGGGGTAGCGAGAAGGGGCACCTTGGAAGCTGTTGACCGAGGTTGCTAGCATTTAAGAGTTAGTCTGTATATTTTAGCTGTACTGTTCAGTTTATATATTTTCGCCAATATACGTTTATTTAATTCAACCGTGTTATTATTTGATAATGGTAATAATAGCTTCTGCATTGGCGTTGTTGGCATTATCTATCACTTCGTCAGAAAAAGCCAGTCCGTTAAGGCTCCAGATTCCCGTTTTTCTAATGACACTTGCAATTTATGGTAAAAGTATTCATAAAAGGTTGGTTAGTAGTGGAACCTGCTTTACAGGTTTTTCAGGATATCAATCATAAGATCATTGGAGACAACGTTTAAATGATCTTTAAACGATCCGTAAATTCCCACGTGAACTAGTTGAAGGCTAAGCGCAGTATGGGGTGGAAAAGACAACAATACTACGTTATTTGTTCTGCAAAATTTAACTGCTTGAAACTACGTATGGGGCTCACGATTGTTAACGTTTTTTTTTCAGCTCAACAACTCGTAGGAAAGACAATGTGATTGACAAACTTTAATAAAGAAACCAGCAGTCATTTATATTAATTTATTCCCCAATGCAGTACTAGATGCACCAGCATATTCTAAAAATCGTTTATATTTCTTATACAAAGGAAAATAAAGACAGGAGGATCGTTTCACCAACTACATTAACAATTCCTACACACGCTACTGCTTGTCACCACGCTCTGCCGATGGAACTTGCCCGACTTGTCTTGTTCCTCTTTCATAAACTACGAATAGCTGGCTTCAACACAGTTTGGATTGCAGTTTCGTCTACATTATATATTTGTTTAAACTGATACTTTCCTAATAGCTTGACATAGTCGAAAGAAAAACATTGGCTCCGTTAAAAGCCATGGAGCGATAAAAGCTGGTACTTTCAAACTTTCTCAAGGGCGATTGCTTATTTCTAACAATAAAGCTTTTTAACCACTCCTTTCCTTGAATATAACGTTTCGGAATAAGTAAAATGTAAAAGAAATTTATATGTAAAGTAATGCTAACCTGCTATTTCTTTTAATACCTAGTTTGGGTCCATTTTACTAAAAGTTTTAGAGAGACCATTTTTGATAGCGTTTTCATAACTTTTTCGTTAATGTTTGCCCCTGCCCGTTTATTTAATATACTTTCGCGGCATTTACACATGAAATAAAAAGCAGGCAGCATTAAATCAAAATGCTACTATAAAGGAGATGGCCGAATGTACCCCTCGGGTCTTAGCCGAAAGTATCTTAACCCTAGAACGCATACATCTAAGAAAGTTACATAAACGCATATGTGGTGTCGTATACGACACCACACCTTTTTTTGTTTAGTGAGGCACTTTAACTTTACTATACACCCTTTTTAATATCTGGAAGACAATTTTGACTGCATAGATGCATATTAAAGCGCAAAACGGAAGTTTAAGTTGTTAAAATATTTATTTATGAGTATGAATAAAAACTTACATTCTAAATTAATTTTTAAATCTAAGGAGCTGATCAGGTACTAATATCTACTTTAAACAGTTTTGCCAAATAACTACAGTGTGATTCAGTTGGCAGTACTGAAGTGTACTGTTGGTGACACTGTAAGTCTATGTCAAATTCGAGGTTAGCAGATTAGGTTTGGCGTCAGTCTGTGTCAAAGCTGACGCAAAACCTAACCTGCTAGCTTCGAATTTGACATAGACTTACAATGTCACAAACAATACATTTCAGTACTGCCAACTGTATCAGGGTATTCAGGCCCTGCTGAAATTGAATTTTTAAAAAATCAGTCGGTAGTCACACATAAATTACACTGCAGGTTATCAGGTTAGGTTTTGCGTTAGTTTTGACACAGACTGACGCAAAACCTAATCTGCTAACCTCGAATTTGACATAGACTTACAGTGCCACCAACATATTATTCATACGTTTGAATTTCCATAGCCCGCAGAGGATCAATTTTTTTGGATCTCTCGATATTGGCATCATAACCTCAAAAAGTTATTTAATGTCAATTGAAATTAGTTCTAATAAGGTCACTAAATCACGTTAGCTGCGCTAACACAGGTAGGGAAACTCGGCGTTATTTATGTCAAACCAAACTCGTTTTTGTCAGTGGCGTACCCAATCAGTTTATAGGTTATAATAGAAATAAATTGAAGTTTGCGTAATGTGAACGCAATAAATAAATATTACATAACAAATTATTTGTAAACGTTTTCCAGCTTAAAAGAAATAGTTATCATAAAATCTAAAGCTTTAGCGAATATTTTGTACCGCTCGCTGCATTACAATACTTCGTCACCTCACATACACGTAAATGATGCATGTCGTCTAGTGGTCTATTTATTTCTTTCAACCACTTCTGCCGTTTTATGCTATTTCTTGGTCCTTAATTTGCAATAAGTTATTCATAAAAAAGTATTGCTAAATATTGCAGTTTAAATTACCTTCAGGAACTTGAAACAGCGTATACCCTTTTATGCTGTTGTTCAGGCAACCTTTAACGTAGCAAATGAAAACCATATATATATATACGTTTTGACAAAATTCTTCGGGAGAACTAGGGAATCGGAGATCACAATCATCTCTTCAGGTCATAATTTAGGCAAATGATCTGTAATCGTGAAAAATTACCTTTGATATTTCTCCAGATCTTCAAGTTTCAGGGTCAGTAGACGAAAAACATTTTAAATTGGGGTTAAAAACGATCATCCTCCTAACTTACAACCTAGAGAAAGGATTGTGGCTTCGCATTCGAAGGATATATTAATAATAAGAAAAAATATTTACTAGTAGCGCCTATGGTAAATTTGACATTGACAAACTCGTTTTTTGAACTTGTCAGATGGTGTTTCCCTACCTGTGTTAGCGTAGCTAACGTGATTTAGTGGCCTTAAGTTCTAATCATAAGGGTCGCCATCTCTGTTCCTTTTAGTAATTATAGTTAAAATATTATCGAGTGACCTTTGTAATATGTTATTTTGGTTGCATGGACGACTCTATCTGTTCGGCGGCTCAAGTATAATAACTAACTGGCCATCCTATAAACACAGTAGTGATAATTACTATTAACAAATTCCACTTCGCATTACGTTACTATGAAATATATCTACATAAACTGGCAGATGGCAAGTTGTTTCAGACCAACACCAACCGAGAAAACTTGTTACGTGATTGCATAGATGGCGTCATATACGACACCAAGTAAATAAAGAACTAATTATAAAGGTTGTAGCAATTCTCGGAAATTAAAAATGAAAGGGATATATCAACAATAATCTTCTGGAGAGGTACTGAAAATATGAATATGATAACATCACAGCAAATCACTAAAAACTAGATAGTAAAATAGGTGGTGTCTCATATGACGCCACCTATGCGTTCTAGGGCTAATACGTATATATTGTTTCCTCAGATATCTCCCTCCCTGGAATTTTTAGGCTTATAATGACCATGGAGTACAGCGGAAGTATGTCCCACCTAATATAATTTTCAAAATAAATTCAAACAGGTAAAAAAGCGTTTTTAAATATCTTGTTATCATAATCATCATAACTCTATAATAAAGCAGAACAATTCCCAAGGTCAAACATTTCAACTCTTGGTCTATGTGCAGTTACAATTTTGGGCGTGGTCTTGATATTAGCAGCGTTGCCAGACCTGGTACAATTCTACGAATCTGGTACATTCTGAAACCGTTTCTGCAAAAGTATAATTTTAAAATATTTTTGGTACATTTTCATCCTCATTTATGAGATTAGACGAAACTGTCAAAAATAAATTAGCAGATCAGCCAGGCAAAGCGGAATTGGCAGACAAAATACGGCGTCAATCTTATTTATTTCGTACAGTATCCTCATTTAATTCTAAGAAATTGCAACTAAAGCAAGAGAATAAATTTTCGTAGAAGTGTATTATCGTGTCATACCAGCTTAAATAAACATTAATACTACAAACATAGTGTTTAGTGTTATGTTGTTTTCCTTTAATTATTGTACAATATTTTGAGGACGTCTGACAACACTGTTATTTCACGCACAACAAGGAGGCTGTGAACAGTTGACGCCATAACATAACCTGCTATAGAATTCCATCTGAGCTCACAAATACCTAATGGAAAAATAGATGAATTACGGAGTTTGAGGAGAAAAAAGTGGATTGCTGCTCTCAAAAGGACTGATTTGACACAAGCAAAAATTAAATATGGTCGTATTTGTTCAAGACATTTTATAACAGGCAAGTAAATTTTCCAATTCAGAAATTACGATGGCTTGACTACTAGAGCGAACGAATTTATTTAGGCAAACCAACACAACTTAAGGATACAGATAACCCAGACTAGATACCTTCGCAACAGCTTGGTTACGGATCTGCAGCATTAAGCAAGCAAACTTCAAAAAGTTGCTAGAGCAGAATAGAGGTCGAGCGCAGTCCCAATGTTAGTACGCGACGGTTGTCCATATCCTGTAATTGTTTATATACATGGTGCTGATTTTGTTAGAGGAGCTTCTAATTTATTTCAAGGACACATTTTGGCTACGTTTTACAAAGTTGTGGACTAGGAGCGTTAGGTAATCGTAAAGCTAAATTGTTCTCGCAATATGAACATGACTTTTCTTGTAGGTTTTCTTAATACAGGCGATGTTAATTCACCTGGGAACTATGGTATTCTTGATCAAGCAATGACATTAAAATGGGTGTATGACAATTTGGAATAATTCAATGGCGATCGAAATTCCATTATTTTATTCGGTCCTGGAGCGGGAGCTGGGCTTCTTATGGTTGCCCCAGATACCAGGTATATGTTGGTATTTTAGAATCACTATATGGTGTTTTATTTAAATTTTATTTCAGAGTGCATCGGCAGTAGCTGATTGGGCATTAATAGTGGATATTTTAAAAGAAAAACTGGAAAATTTTATCAAAGCCTAAGGTACATATCTACATATCTAATGTAACTATACGGGAAGCGTCAGATTTTGTTTGTAAGTTATTTAGTGGAATTTCATTATGTGTGGTTATTTTTTGTGTGTTAACAGATAAAAATGAAAGTTTGGGACTCGATCGCATATAGTGAATCAAGATTTTTTCGATCAAAAGCTTAGGGAATTTGTGTTACGATTTAATTATACTTTAAATCCCAATGGCACATATGAAGCAATTACATACAGTGTGTCCCAGATCGAGTGGGATTGCATGGCTAACTTTCTTATCATTGAAGATGGAGATTTGGTTAAATGGACAATGTTTTGCAGTTTCATATGCTGATTTAATATCTGTTTGAAAAAGTTCAAAATGTCGAACCAGTCAAAAGTTATTAGAAAAAAACTAAAAACTGTCATTTTCTTGTATGTCAAATATCTTTGTAAGTATAAGAGATACGAAAAAAAGTAATACCGATGGGGCCACAATTATACCGTGTGTCCACAGGAGGACGCACCATAGGGATAACCAAATAGAATAGAAAGATCGGCTAATGCTGTGCTCGCCGGCACGCTAATACGTTGTTTTCTGGCTTCCGACTCGCCACTGTATGAAACAATATTGTTATAAATGGTACAAGAAAAGGATCGGTGGTCATAGCACTGGTTGATATTTATATTCTGTTAGCATTATCTTATCTCTATGGTGCGTACTCCTGTGGACACACGGGATATAACAGCAATGAGATAACATGAACAAGAAAATAACTCGTATTGCTTGAGTAAGAAAGAGATAAATATAGTAGCAAATATTCAAGAAGGCTTGACGCTTAATTTAATTATGACATATGTCAACTAAACATGCCTACTAAAATATTTTTTTCGTATGGCCATCTCTTTCTTACTCAAGCATTCTATTTTGTTATTCATGTTATCTCATTGCTGTTATATACCGGGTGTCCCTTCTCAAAGTCGAACATAGGCGAATAACATTGTATTGAACGTTTTTGCCGATTCCTGCTCGCCAATTCAACTTACAGGGAAGGTAATGGTATCAATGGAAAGATAAAATTATTACGCATCAAATGATACCAATAATAATATTCAAGATGCGATTTTTATTTTAAAATTTTAATTTAAAACTTGGGAATTTTAAATATATTATGCCAAGTTCGATAGCATTTGTCAAAAAATTGGTATTTAGTTGGCTTAAATCAGATATTTTCTGTCAACGTCTGTTAAAATTATCTACAGAAAAATTAATTATTTCAATGAAGAACGAGTGAATGCACAGATGTTAATTGCCTCTGTTCGACATTGAGAATGGACACCCGGTATAATTATGGTCCCTTCCATATTTGATTTTTAGGTTACTAAATAGAATTTTTACTTCCTTTTACAATAAAGGAGGTATTGGATTCACCCCAAAAATTCGAATTAAGTTTTCAATAGATCTTCACGTTTTAGAGTCCCCTGATCCCAAAAAACATTTTTTTTCATTGGTCTGTCTGTCTGTCTGTCTGTGTGTCTGTCTGTCTGTGAACAGAATATCTCAAAAACGAAAAGAGGTATGGCGTTGAAACTTCATATATAAGTTGTGTGTACTATGTAGATGCGACAGCAAGCTTTTCAAGAACATCGCATAACCAGAAGTATGGTGTTTACTCTTGTGATTTTTCAATTGTTTCCATTTTTTCAAAAACGGCTTTAACGATTTTTTTTAAACTTTAAATTTTTATTACATTTTTTATGTGTATTGATGTGAGCTAAGTGATTTTCCAGTTGAATACTTTTAAAATGGGTTTCTTTTGTTTTTTTTTCTATTTTTTTTATTAACTCCTATTTTAAATAGAACACCCGGTATATTATTACATTTTTGAATTCAGCTTAAAATTCTAGAGAAAATTTGTCTCTTCACCTAATGCTCTATTTTGTACCGTTTTTGTAAAATTTGTAATTTTTGAAAATTTTTGACAAATGCTTAAAAATTTAAAATCAAATTTTTGGCTAATTATAAGATCACTGTAAAAGAAAGTTGTGTGCGTGTATAACAACAGATTTTTTATTCTCTTTTCAACGATGTAAGATAACATATGATTGACTAAAAAATACCAGTAAAATTAATTGTTTTTACATTTTAATCAAGTAGGCTTACATAGATCAAAACAAAATTAGGTGAAATTTATTTTACAAAACCTTGAGTGTACTTCCAAAATTCATCTTAGTCTAGGAACGTACTTCCAAAAAGTTACTAAACCAAATAGGTTAGGGGTATGACATTTATTTATCAACTGTCATAAATGTTATAACTTAACCACCTTTAGGGATGTTAAACAAATACTCTGTTGGATACTATTGATGTATTTTTATTACTTTTTATAAAAGTTCAGGCAAGAATTTCTAGAATAATATGTACTTTGACACTGAAATAATGAGATTTATTAATTGTCATTGATTGTCATGTTTAAATTCAAAGTCGCCTTTATGCAGGTGTGGAAAAAAAATACAGAATTCCTTGCACAAAAATTGTATGTATAATCCGTTCACGATCTTTTTGGGTCAGGTGAGGCTATGACCATCTAGTAATTTTGTTGGCAGTACCTCTGTGGCAACTAAACTCCCTAATGGAAATTGACACTTTTTGTGTTAGGTTAGGTTGTTTTCAGTGTAAGGTTATATTTTTTGAATAGGTACATTGTTGCCGGATTTCTGTTTAAATTAAGGATGAAAAATTGAAATGATTTGACAATAAATTGACGACAGAAACGAAAATGAGAACGAATGCATAAGGAAAGCATTCAATATTAATGTTTATTTCAATTTGGATAAGAATTGTATACATGCTATGAATATGCCAATTTATTTATTTTGCATGCTTGCTTGCTTGCTGGTGTGGAAGGTTAAAGACGCCACAAGTTGATGCCAAATAAATTTAGTACAGCAATTGAGCAATATTGGTCTTATAAAAATTAACATGTGAAAATTGTAAATATCTTGTGAAATGGATGGCTTGCTGATTTTACTTCATGTTGATTTTCACATCTGCCACATAACATTTCAACACTAAAATAGTAGTAAGTAGGTAGGTAGTAAATTACACAGGTCTACAAAAAGATTTCTTTTACTGGGGTTTGACCGAAATTAACGTGGCTAAAAGAAGTTTGTTGTACTAATTTCAAAATGGAAAGCAGTTTTTCTCTATCACATCACATTTTCTTACAATCGTAAAAACAAATAATGACAATTATATGTTTTTCCAAACTTGCATTATGACACTACGACGTTATATTAAAAGATACAATAAAGAAAAGTAAATAGAAAAATCTTTAATTCTTTATGCTATTATAACAAATTTAATAGAATGGCGTTATTTTTCCTTTAAATGAACGCTTTGTTGCCTTTTTGTTTCGCTGAATATCAGGTCCACAGTCTCTTTTGAGGCACCAGCAGTAATCCGCCATCATGCTTACATTCCACCGTCCCTGGTACCGTTTTTCCATGTCTTTTAGATCTTGGTAGAACTTCTCCTCAGGAAAAGAATTTTCAAACTCTAATTGCAACCTACAGCTTGAAACTTTTCCAGAATATTGTCAACAATTTCGACATAATTAGGGTCCTTATGATTCTCTAAAAAATATGTACACAGTTCTTATACTTGCGTACTATTCTATTTTCATCTCTGTTGACCTTCTTTGAACCATGGATTTAACATTACGTTATTACAAGTATGTAAAAATAGTGCATCATTTTAACGTACAGCAAATATAGTCTCTAGTCTCGACATCAACTCGTGTTTTTTAAAATCTGGACTGTCTTTTTTGAATTGGAAATAGCATCGCTTAATCGACATTTTTTGTTGTAGCAAAATTATTTTCGGCATTTTGACTTTTCCTTTGACGGAAATTAAAATTATTTTTACACACTTGATAAATCATTTATTTTCATATGAATATTAAAATAATAAATCTGGCAATGTGGTGGCAAGAAAATGTCGAACTGACACTGAAAGAAAAGAAAAGTTGTATCCGCTACATCATCGAATCAGTTAGTCCAACATGAAAAGAAAAAATCATAGCCATCTCTGTCCCAAAAAGGTCGTGAACGGATTATATATGCCAACTTAAAGAAATAGTTAATGTTTTTGTGTTTAGTGAATGGCCTATAGTAACATGTTAATTAAGTACTAAGTACTTGAACCACAAAAACCATCGTGATATTACTTTTACTTCCTTTTACTATAAAGGAAGTATTGGATTCACCCCAAAAATTCGAAATTGAGTTTTCAACAGATCTTCACGTTTTAGAGTCCCCTGATCCCAAAAAACATTTTTTTTTTCATTGGTCTGGGTGTCTGTCTGTGTGTCTGTCTGTGAACAGAATATCTCAAAAACGAAAAGAGGTATGGAGTTGAAACTTCATATATACATTTTGTGTACTATGTAGATGAGACAGTAAGCTTTTGAAGAAAATCGCATAACCGGAAGTAGGTGTTTACTCTTGTAATTTTGCAGTTTTTTTCGATTTTTTCAAAAACGGCTCTAACGATTTTTTTTAAACTTTACATTTTTCTTACATTTTTAATGTGTATTGATGTGAGATAGGTGATTTTCCAGTTGAATACTTCTAAAGTGGGTTTCTATTGTTTTTTTCAATTTTTTTTATTAACTCCTATTTTAAATAAAACACCCGGTATATTATTACATTTTTGAATTCACCTTAAAATTCTAGAGAAAATTGGTCTCTTCAACTAACACTCGATTTTGTACCGTTTTTGTAGAATTTGTAATTTTTGAAAATTTTTAACAAATGGTTAAAAATTAAAAATGAAATTTTTGACTAATTATAAGATCACTGTAAAAGGAAGTTGTGTGAGTGTATCACACCAGATTTTTTAAATGTATAATCAAGTAGGTAAGCAGCCATGATGAAAAACAATAAGAAAGTTTGCTTAAAGTAACCCGTCGTGTCGTCAAATGGTGTCAATTATGTTTAGCTAACAATCACCAGCATTTTGATCATTTCATGTGATTATCAGGATTATGTTTTGTTTTTAAATAAATGTTGTTTGTTTTTTTTTATCTATGTAAGCCTACTTGATTAATATGTAAAAACAATTAATTTTACTGGTATTACTTCGTGTTACAATAAAGGAAGTACCTATTGGATTCACCCCAAAAATTCGAAATTGAGTTTTCAACAGATCTTCACGTTTTAGAGTCCCCTGATCCCAAAAAACATATTTTTTTTCATTGGTCTGTGTGTCTGTCTGTCTGTGAACAGAATATCTCAAAAACGAAAAGAGGTATGGTGTTGAAACTTCATATATAAGTTTTGTATAGTATGTACATGCGACAGCAAGCGTTTGAAGAAAATTGCATAACCGGAAGTAGGTGTTTACTCTTGCGATTTTTTATTTTTTTTAGATTTTTTCAAAAACGGCTCTAACGATTTCCTTCAAACTTTATGTTTTTATTACATTTTTAATGTGTATTGACGTGAGATAAGTGATTTTCCAGTTGAATATCTCTAAAATGGGTTTCTTTTGTTTTTTTTTCTATTTTTTGTATGAACTCCTGTTTAAGTACAACACCCAGTATATTATTACATTTTTGAATTCAGCTTAAAATTCTAGAGAAAATTTGTCTCTTGTTCTAATTCTCTATTTTGTACGGTTTTTGTACCATTTGCAATTTTTGAAAATGTTTGACAGATATGCTTAAAAATTTAAAATCAAATTTTTACCTAATTATAAGATCACTGTAAAAGGAAGTTGTGTGAGTGTATCACACCAGATTTTTTTTATTCAATCATAAGTTATCTTACATCTTTGAAAAGAGAATAAAAAATTCTATTCAGTAACCTAAAAATCAAATATTTTCGTATCTCTTATACTTACAAAGATATTTGACATACAAGAAAATGACAGTTTTTAGTTTTTCTCTAATAACTTTTGACCGGTTCGACATTTTGAACTTTTTCAAACCGATATTAAATCAGCATATGAAACTGCAAAGCATTGTCCATTTAACCAAATCTTCATCTTCAGTGATAAAAAAGTTACTTATGCAATCCCACTCAATCTGGGACACACTGTATATGTACATTTACTGGCCAGATTCATATATGGTAAGAAAATCGTTTTAATTTAATTTTAATTGTGTGGAGCCAGTAACTTAATATTTTCCAAGCAAAACGCAAGAGGCTTTAAGCCCTATAAGTCAAATGTTCTTAGCCGCGACGAAATTTTGAGGTTCATTCGTACTTCACCGGACGAAAAGTATTTACTTGCAAAGGTTAACATTATTGATCCATTTCTTTCCTTTTAATTGTAAAATTACATCGCAGACTATACTTATGAGTATTGCTGGCGGTTGTCGCATTGGAGAACTGGTCAAAATGAAAATTGACGACGTGGACGTCGTTTTGTTAATTTAGTTGTAATGTACTTATGTATAATTTTTTGATAAATTATTGATTTATTTTGGTTGACATTTATTGACATTTTTAAAGCGCTAGCGGAATAAACATTTTAAATCGCTAGCGGAATACAAATTTTAAATGACTGTTTATAAAACATCAACTTTCATGGGCAGGCCAGAAACAAATAACGGTCACTTTATACGGCAAAATTGAATAAAATTATTTAAGATTAATTTAGTTTGAAATGTGTATAGCTCAATAAGTACTGAGAATAGGACACATGTTCGTATGAACTTTTTTACTTGAAATGATCTCAAGAACATGCTCCCGTGCCGGGAGAACTTTGCGAGACACTACTGAAAGGTTAAGTAATTCAGAAAATTCTGGTTGCATTGCATCAATACGCGATCCCGGTTTGCTCTTGAATGACAGAAATACTAATGATAAATGGCTACAAAATCGTTGATATTTTAACTTTTTCTTATGGCAAATAGTATTTAAACGTTTTCTAAGACATGGAATTGCCATGTTTCGTACAATTTTACGCAACCTCTATATAAAAATGTTGATTGCAAATAAAATAGTAATTGTCACTTTGTTTGACAAGCAATTATTGCAAGTCAAACAGAGCCACTTTTAATCCAAATAATGCATACTATTTTTTCTGTAACCTAGAAAAGTACACAATTCAAAATTTTAGATGATTGATTGCTTTTGACGTTACTTATTTAAAAACCATTATGACAAGTGCATCCCTAGGCGACCAGTTAGACCTTAATTTTAGTTTATAGGAAATAATTGCTATTTATGTTACAAGTATAAAATTAAGGACTTCTTTTGGGTGAACCGCAGTGTACGGTAATGCGAGCGATGTACATAAAGAAGGCCAACCTTAATGAAACATTGGAATTGTATATATATATATATATATATATATATATTTATTTATTTTTATAATTAATAATAAAATAATAAGTACATTTTTATTGTTACTCTTTTCTCACTTGGGTGTTATCCTGTAATAATAGTATATTATATCATGAGGGACTAAAGTGCACCATTTAATCCCGCGAGTGGAGTTTGTTGCCTCGAGGGCGAAGCCCGAGGGCAATAACCACTCAAGGGATTTAGGCATTTTAGTCCCGAGGTATATACGCTATTCTTTGCACTTTTGGAAACATTATCATCAAACATTTCCAAAATTTGGAATCTGTCAATTTGGAAACTGACAATTATAATTTATTACAAACTGAATTGCAGCAGGTCCTGGATAGCCTGAATCAGTTGGCAGTACTGAAGTGTATTGTCAGTATATGTCAAATTCGAGATTTGCAGGTTAAGTTTTACGTCAGTGTGTGTCAGATGACAAACAAAACCTAACCTACTAACCTCGTGTGTACATAAATTTACCATAGTTACGGTATCATTTTTACTTTAGTCCCTAGGGATTAAATGAGTTACTTTAGTCCCTAGGGATTAAATGATCTACTTTAGTCCCGGAAGTGCGAAAAATAATTATTAGGTAATTTAATACCAGTAGAATTGTTCTGCAAATTGAGAAATACGATTGAGATGACAAATTGCAATAAAATTGGGAATTAATTAAATTGCTCTATTTATTTAAAATGGTGATATTTAATAAAACATTATTTTAAATATTAAGAACCAAAGTAAATACAATTAAGAAATGTTTTTGAATATGTACTTTGTAAATGCGATCAAATTAATTATCGGTATGAGGTGGCAGTATTATAGCACCTTTAAAAGAGGTTTTAGTAAAGTTTTCGAAAATTAATGTGACATTTCCACAAACTGGATTTACAGCATTGTAACAATAATTAGCATTTAATACTGAACACAAAAAAGAAGACACTATTCAATTCAGCAGTATCGGATGTATACAATATGTAGGAAAGTGGCCTGGAGGCTATCCAAAAATTTCCAATCTCTAGCGTGCTTTTAAAACTTTCTTTAGTGCAACAAAAGTTATTAGATTTGTCCTACATTTTAAATGCGGCATATGCCGCGGGCTTCAGCTAGTCATTCACATATTAAACGTGTAAGCAGATTACACATACTTATTAGTTGTTGGTAAGCCAAAAAACAATTGAATGATTATGATGTTACCTGATTAACAAATGATTGTTTATTAATAACACGATTGTCAAGTGTTGATGGAACTGGTGTCTCATCGGGTGTAACTAGTTGTTACAGTTGAGTAGGGATGAGCGAATGATGTGAAAACAGTCGGGTCACGGGGTTCTGTCGTGAAAGTGAGTAATATTTAAAAATCGGGCCGTGAACGTGAGTGAACATGTCCAAGGAGTGATTTACGTTTCACGTTAAGTTCACATTAAATATTTAGTAACGAATTAAAGACTGCAGGATACTTCGCTCTTTCGCTGGCCACTCATGTAGAAGATGTAGAGCTGGAGCGGGAGGTCATTGTATTTATGTGTGGCAGCCTACAGCGACGGAGCTTCGCACCTGTGTTGTGTTGTGAGAGTTCTGTCTACAGTCAATCGTTAGTATGCGTCTATAGGCGACCGAGTAGAATTTATTTTTAGTTTCTCAGACGTTAAAGTATCTTTAAACCTAGGAATTAAAAGTGTTGCTTAGCAACATATACCTTCTTGTAATCGTATCAGTAAAGGAAACGTCAATTCCAATGACACCTTTTGGTAATCTCTGAAACTTCTTTGTGGCGTGAATCTATAATTCATATTCTTTTTTGGGTATTTCGCTACTCTGCAAATTAAAATTATTAAATAACGTATTAAATAACGAACGTTTCGAGGGACAATCTGCCCTCGTTGTCAACGAATAACAATTAAAAAGGAACAAGAAAACTTAGCATTGACGTCAATGTCAAGCAATTCATTGGAGGTTGGTGGTTTTCAATCTCCGTGAAAAAGCGTGAGTGAAATATATATATATATATATATGAAACGCGGTGAAAATCGGAAATAATGCTGGAATCTAGTAATTTCCAAGTTTCGTATTGGTAACATTTTTACATCTATCATATTGACATTAAATTGTTAACCTTATTTAAGCTAAATGACACTATAAATCAGAGGCGTACGAAACATTGCGGTATGGTGTATTATCAGTTCTTGAATGTTAAAAAGATTGAGGAAATAATGGTGCTAAGTTGAATAACCAGGCTCTGCTAAACCTTTTATCCCAGCAACAGCAATTTTTACAATTTAAAACACAAAGAATCTGGCATATGACGTTAGTCACTGCGCAAACGAAATCCCACTACCCATCGTTACTGATTACTTGTCATTTAAAATTTAACCAAACTTTGTATGTTTGACGACTTTCCACATATTGCCAACTCATCAAATATGATCACAGCGCCTTTCATGATCTACTTTGAGAGTCAATCTAATTTCTGTGACCTGTAGTAATTTTCACATAGGTTAGGCTTTACATTTGCCGAAAATAGGACGTAACACATACAGGATAATGCCAGAAAAGAGTTGAAATGTTTCAACAATAAGACCGGTCCCTTAAATAGAGGCTCGCCCCGCACTGTTTTCAAATAGCCTCAATGGCGCAGTTCGATTTGTGGATGCAGTTATGATTTTTATGCAGATGCGGTTAGGATTGCTATGCAGATGTGGCGGGTTCAAACCCCAGCGGGATACATTTATTTAATTTATTAGAAACGTGAAGATAATTTTACTCCTATCTTAATTTGATTTTTAAAATTATATAGTGTCACAATGTCGACGAGGGAAATTTTGGGTAAAGCCTTTTACAGATTTTTGATTAAAGTACTATTGAAAGCTAAATAATTGATAAGGATTTGTTGTAAAGTCGGCGAAATTTTAAAAACCTTGGCGTATTAAAGTACCCTTGAATGTCAGATTTGATAAGTATGACGTAATGTAAGAGCGCACCTGAGTCTTAATATTATTTTGACTATTCAATTCACCTGTCATCTGTCAAAAAGTAACCAATGAAAATCCAGAATTCTGACGTTTCTTGACCAATCAAAAAAATATCAGCGGATATATCTTCCTAGAAGGTATTCAAGTGACTATTTTTAACAAATGCTATTTTTATTAGCAAAAGTCAATATTAGTGTTCTGTTACTATAGAAATTGCGTAGTTTGTTGCTAGATTTACTGAAAACTAATTTGAAAAAGTAGTTTGGTTCATTAAATAGTCCCTCGAATACCATTCTTAGTCAAAGTTAAGTAGATTATTTTTGCGGTGGTATCACTACTCATGTCCATTGCGCTTTGGATTAGGACTCGTGCTATCGCACTCGTCCTAATCGTACCAAAGCGCAATGGACATTCGTGACACCACCGCAAAAATAGTCGACATAACTTTGACTACTCATGGTATTATAAGTGACTATTTCTTTCATATCCATAATAATGCGTAATCACTATGGTTTCTGTCAGTTTAATAATGACAAAAATTCAAACGTTATAGTAGATTACCGTAAAATGGGGTGAAATTGACCGCCGGGGTGAGATTGACCGAAAAGTTCCAAAAAGTTTATTTTGTATTTCAAGATCAACAGTGATGCATGATAGCAAAACAAAAAAATACAATCTTTGGTCAAATGTCTATATATTCATAACACAATACTACTTGTTGAGTAAAGAAAATGGATTCTGCAGGAAAAAAAACGAATGTCAAGTGTCAATTTATTAGCAAATTACATAACCTACAAACTTCTACCTCCACAAACCCAACAAAATCAAGTAGACCTGTCTAATATTTTTTTTGTAGTAGAACATTGTGTTTTATATCCTGTTGTCAACTCGCACTATTTATATTTATGACCTACAACTTTTCACATAAATATTTAGACAAAGATGCAGATTTCTGTAATTTTTGGGGTGAGATTGACCGCTGTCAAGTTGCACTACTCACAGTCAGATGGAAGCTTACCATGTATTTATCTAGTGACCTTATATTTATCAAGTATTTGTTACAGTAAACAATGAATTAATATTAGTGTTAACTGTTTTACCTACATCTTCAATGGGTTTTTCCTAACCTACAATATACGGTGGTGCAAATTTAGTGATCAAAACTTAATTTATTGTAGAAAAAGCCTTAATCTGGTGCTAATTATGCCTCGTATTTACAAGAAGAAGACGGGTAGTCGAAGTTATAAAAACTATACTGAAGAAACACTATTTTGTCTAAATAATTTATTTTTTCATTTTTTGACATGTAAATTTTTTCTATAAATTTTTTTCAGTTAGAAAATAGTTTATTATATACTAAACTGTAGTCATTCTCACCTCAACAAGCATTATATAGAAAATTATTAGAGTTTTAGGTAGGCGGTCAATCTGACCCCAAATGTAGGGGTGAGATTGACCGGGGTGTTTTTATTTTTTTTTCTATTGTAAATAAAAAAATGTAATGTTCTGAGAGTGTTAAAAGTTATATGGCTTATAGACTCATACGTATTCGGCCATTGTAATTTTATTTGTGCAACAACAAAAAAGTTATTAACTAAAGAATGCCAAAAGTGGTCAATCTCACCCCGTTTTACGGTATATTATAACTGAGAGAAATGCATCATTATTTGCGAGTGAGAATTTTGAATCGCGAGTGCCCCAGCACGAGCGATACAATTTCTCACGAGCTTATAATGGCATTTCGCTCACGTGTGATATACGACGTTTTATCTTACAGTAGCAATTCGTATGCCTAAACAGTTTGAGCCGTCAGAATATGTCACAAAACAGACAATAGATAGTTACAGTAGCACCTATTACCGTACATTATACAACTGTTTTCAGTGACTAAAATGAAGTTTTATTCACTAGTGAGTATAAAATACATTATACAACTGTTTTCAGTGACTAAAATTAGGTTTTACTCACTAGTGAGTATAAAAATCTTTTATACTCACTAGTGAATAAAACTTCATTTTAGTCACTGAAAACAGTTGTATAATGTATGGTAATAGCTGCTACTGTAAGATAAAAATTATTAAAGGTGCTTTACCAACTGAATTTTATCTATCTATTCAGGAAGTAATCACCCCGAACATCCCGGGTGCATGTAAAATAGCCTGAATAAATTTTGACGATTTTCTGTCAGAATGTTTTGCTCTGAAGAAATATATCTCATAAATTGTCCGCTCTTGTTGAGCGGCAAATTTACTTGACAAATTTCTTAGCAAAACATTCTGACAGAAAACGTCAAAATTTAATCGGCTATTTTAATGCACTTAGAATATTACTGTTGATCCATAATAATTCATAATTACCATAGTTTCCGTCAGTTTAATAATGATAAAAATTCAAATGTCGAAATTTTACCTGTTAAAAATGTGTCAGAATTTAATCGCCTCGGAATAACTTTGACATCATTTTCAAAGGTTCTTCACTCACTGAATTTTATCTATTCATTCAGAAAATAATCATGCCGAATATCCCGCGTGCATGTAAATGAGCCTGAATAGATTTTTACGAGTTTCTGTCAGTGTGTCAGAGTGCTGCGCACTCCGGATTTTTGTTAAGCAGCAAATTTTTTTGTGACATTTCTTAGCAAAACATTCTGACAGAAATTTAATCGGCTATTTTAATGCACTACTGTTGATTATTTACGCCGTCTATGAGTGACAAATTTAATTTTCATATTTCATTCATAATCATAGCCCCTTTTACTCTTTCGACTGTCGAGGTGTGTTCATTCTATTACGAAATCGTAAAAGCCACAAGCCACTGGTGAAAGTCGTATTTACATAACAGAAGACCGCCGTACCGATTATTTATCTGGCAATCGTACATCTATTCAAATGTCTAAGCCCTTGTTAGTGTACTGAGCCGTTTCAATTAATTAGTTATTTAAGCTCCTTATGTACTAATTGTTGCTGAAAGCAGACGCTTATTTTGAGTATACAGTTAATTCTTATTGTCTATTGAATTACTGTACTACCTTAAAGGACCCATAGTGTTCTCTATGTTCCTTGATAGGGTTTGCAATGCTTGCAAATCTTTTTGCTGGAATGAAATTTTATTGTAGTATTGTCTTTGACACAATAAATTTCAGTAAATTATAACACGAATCCTAAAAATTCAGCGCCTAGTGTACATATGTTGCATGCAGGCAATACATTACATTATTCAACAGACGGTGTGCCCCGTATTATTGCCCAGAGGGGAATTATTATTTTTGATTTTTCGTAAAAAGTAGTAATTGTTTATTAAAGGTTCTGCTTTTTAAAAACTACTGTGCATGGCGAAATGTGAAATTTGATACCTATATGGAGTGTTTGGGAATTAGGATAATATGAAAATAGCTAAAGAGAAAGTCCTATGAATTTTGACTCCAGAGGAAATTGCTATATGAAATAGTTTATGCTATAGATACGAAAGTTTACTTTCGGTGTGCTAATTTATTTATTAAATTATTTTTTCGACGAATGACATCGAAAGTAGATTTTTCTCACTGTGATTTGACAACAGAAAGTTGACATTTGCCGCTGAGCGTGCGTTTTCATCTTTTTGCCGCTCGCCGAGCGTTTTGGGTTTCCGCCTGAACAAAATAGGTAGCCACGTCCGAATGTTTCCTTGACAACGCCAGTCATTTGTGGAAATAATCGCGTCACATGTCATATAGACTGCGCGAGTAATGTTGACTTGATTGTCGATTAATTTTTGCGATAAAACGAAATTTGATATTTTCCTTTAATAATATGCTCAGTCGTCGAAAAAATAGTATGTATATTTCGAGCTAAAAGTGCGCTTGCCGCTTTTGCATGATTGCTGGTTTCGACTTCGTCTCAACCAGCAATATTCATGCGCAAGCGGCAAGAATGCACTTTCAGCTCTTAACATACAATATACTATTACATTTTTTATTTAATTTTTAATACATTTTCTAGTTTAGGAGGCTGTCTTACCTGTAATATGTTTTTCCATGCCAACGTAATAACTATTATCTGCCATCAAGGTTTCTGTTAGACATTTTGAATTTCGGTGATTTGAAGCAAAAATAAAGCTAAGAAATAATAGGTAATGCCGAGAATGGTATACAAGAATCAGCTAACATTGCTCGTGGTTCACTCTATCCGGAGAAATCCAAAGCAAGGTATAAACATAAATATGAAGCGTTTTTAGTAAAATGGTCTGCTGACAAAAATGATGCGAAAATCAGTGAAAATATGACGTCGGGGCATTTTCTTGTAATATCAGGAGCTTCACTATGGTCGGCGTATTCTTAATAAGATAAAATATATAAGAACACTTTAGTTAACTTTATTTGTACATTAATAAGTTACAGTGCAGAAAATAGTGTCATGGCGTTGTGCCACGTCTTGAGAATTGAGCCCAGGGCAAACACTTAAAATACGTCTAGAGAATATACAACTCCAGTTCTTAAAATTCCATTGCAATTGATTTAATTTCGAAGTGACTCAGTTCTTTGACTAAATTATGCACTGCGTCGCTGTCGTTTCCACCACTGCATTCACAGAACATACAACTAATATTGCATTGTTACTGTATAATGATGATACTTATAGGTGAAGCACAAAATCTGTTGGTGCACTACTTCGTTTATGTTACAGAAACGACGTTGGTTTTAAATTTTTAGGATTTACAAGGAAACGTTTTTGGATATTTGTCATTACTCCATTACAATGATTTTGGCGAAAGTTAAATATAGGCCAATAATACGAGTCGCTTAATGACTGGTAATTACTGCAAATTTTGATTATTGCAAATAATTAGTTTCGCTAAGCGTGCTAAGTGATAAAAAGTCAGAAGATAGGGAATGCTCCCAACAAATACAAAAAACGTATAAGTATGAAAACATTACATGTTCCAGAAGGTCAAAAAGCAAAAGTGAGGCACGTAATATATCACATGTATGACTTAAAAGAGCATATTACTTTTACATAAACTAAAAGAAAGACACATCACGCAATTTTAGGTATGTTACTTCGCAACTTTGAAGTAATCTTGTTACAAAACCGACGGTTTTTTAAAGAAATTATATAAAGTTTAGCAACGAAAATTATCAATTCGCGTTCTTGCATCAAAGCTGTATTTTTTTAGAGGTGGATTAAAAAGATCTTTTCAAGACGGTTCGATTAAGTTCGTTAAAAATGATGGTGGCGTAGGAACACGTTACATAATGTTACATGCTGGAACAAATAATGGGTTTGTGCAAGGTGCGAGCTTAATATTTTCTTCAACTTCGAAGATTCCTAATTATCATGACAATATGGAAGGAGCATTGTTTATAAAGTGGTTGAAAAATCAGTTACTGCCTAATTTAAGCGAGCCACCTGTTATTGTCATGGATAACGCCCCTTATCATTCAGTGACGATTAACAATCAACACACGAGTAATTGCAAAGAAGAGAACCTAATTAATTGCCTGGGGAAAAAACAAATTAGTTTTCCAGATAATTCTTTGAAAAGTGAATTACTGACTCTCGTCAAATTACACGAAGAACCAAAAAAATATGTTGTCGACAACGTTATCAAAGAAAATGGCCACCAAGTGCTGCGTCTATCTCCGTACTACTGTGTTTAACTCCATTGAGTAGGTACGGCGTATCGGAAGAGATTTGGACTAAAAGTGTGAGACATATGGACAACACTATTAAAGAATACTGGGATCAAGAACAAGTTATTGATGAAGTTAGACCACTAATTATAAACATAGGCAGAGATAGTGGATCTGATTCTGAAAACTATTCTGCTGGTACTTGATCTGGGCAACTTGTTATAAAATTGACAATACTAATACATACATTTCTTCAGCTAAAAATATAAATTTTATTAAAAATTTGATATCCTAAGGAAAATGTCACTTTTTTGTCCTGTCACAAAAGCGTTATTTTCCATACTGCGCGTGTTGCTAGGATTACAAAGTTTGTTTATTTATACGGTAGCAGAAACAAGTTATTTGCAATGAGAGCGTAAGTCTAAATATAAATTTTTTCCGTCATATGGTTGTTTCAGCTAATATTAATTTTCGAATTATTTAAAACTAAAAAAACGCAAATTGCTAATACAAAGATAAGTTCTTGTATTTCGATTTACTATTTTGCTGGCAAATAACTTTTTCTTACAGGATTTTCCTCTGAAATCAAAACTAAAGATACCTTTGTTTTTAGTAGGACGAGCTGTATTTTCTTGCAATGGGATTATAACGAAATGTTATTCTTAAAAAATTATAGATTATTATTAGGCGCACTATCGCCAGCGTGGCCGAGTTGTTAGGGAGCTCGACTGCTGTGCTACGATACGGGGTTCAATTCCCAAATCTGGCAACTGGTGGGCGGTCTTCCCAGTCGCTTTAAAAATCGCGTACCGAAACCAGTTGTGAAAGTAGGGAAAGTAAGGCAGTCGAAGGCGTGATGCTAACCACATCATCCAGTACTCCGTTAACGGTGTGCCAGATGACTGGGTTTTGGAAAGAGATATTTCGGCGACCCTGACCCGCCGAGTTTCAGGCCATATTCCCACGTGTGGAAGGAAGCGCCCTGAACTTTTATTAGGCGTACTACCAATTAGATTTTTGAGAAGAGAATATAATGATTTAAAATATATGCTTGAGAGAGCGTAATACTATTTTATCTACTCCAGTGGGATAAGTAACTTATTACGTCACTTATTTGACACTATTTCCGTTAGGTAATGAAGCTTATTACACCACTCAGTTATAATGGCTTTATTACCTAACTGAAATAGTGTCAAATGAATGACGTAATGACATTTGCCTAATAAACTATTTCTGAAAATGACAGATCTGACATTTCTCTTAATGCACTTTTCTCAATTTTAGGCAGTTGTAGATAAAATTTTGTACAATGCATGTGTGATAATGCATCATTAATATACTTGTGTGCTTACATAACTCGTGCTACGCACTCGTTTGTAGCTTACACACACGCATATTAATGATGCTCTTATCCCACTTGTATAGCAAATAACTATTAATATGAGATTATCAATGCTAATGTTCAATATTGGTTCCAACTCCAAAACACAGTTTTTGTTGTTTTTTATGCTAAAAAGCTGTTCTGTAGACATAGGACGATAACTTATCTACCGCTAGTCTTTGTTTTGATGTAGATAAACATTTTGTTAGATTAAATCAAAGACACATGTTATGTTTATTTGTATTTAATTAGATTATGTATGAAACGTACAATTATTTTAACAAGGACATGCTAATACTTGTTTTAGTTGATTGATTAATTTTATGTTCATTTACAATAAAATTGTACTGAATCTTAATATACTTCAACGTAGAAGAATTGCTGGCACGACTTAAACATAAAATATATAGCTTCATTTAGTGATTTATGCAAAGAACGTGTCTGAAAAAAATGCGCATGCTGTGCTTTTCTGCATCTACGAACATGAAACTTGAATGGAATTTCAACATCTGCGAATTAAATAAGATTTTAATATTTGAAGTTTTAATTGGAATTATTCGACATCAGAACTCAACTTTAAAAACTACGCTTGAGGGAGATAAAAGCTGGATCACAATTCTAAAATCTGAAGTACGAACCATCTTTACAATTCGAATTCATTCTAAAGCTTAACAGAACACAATTTTGATGTATGAAATATGAAATGGGCCTTACTATTCGAATTCCTATAAACAATTTATCTGTTTTCGTATACAGCTTGATCGGAATAAAGGGCAACAAAGGGCAACTTTGTCGTTATTCCATTTATTAAAACATTTTGTTTCCGATAGAAGTCCCTGCATTTTCTAAAACTGAAAATGCCCTTGCTAACATTTAAATATCAGCTTTTGAATACGGGGGGGGGGGAATTCAAAAATAAGAAGATGGCTTAAGAATAAAGTACCCTTATGCTAGGATAATTTGTTATTAATTTATTTAAGGTACTTTTGCTTTTCACGTTGAACACAATTTTTTAAATTTTTTAACACTAATTTCGATTCATGTAAGCTTTTGGTTGCTAGGTGAGGGAAACTTAAGGTTAATAGTACGTCCTTATGGTATCTGAAAATAAATTAATTTTAAAGTATCTAATTTTTCTTAATACACAGGATAAATGAAAGTTCTGGATTTAACAGCAAAATTATAAAGACGGAAGTCATTGACGCAGTAATTGACGCAGTGCAAAAAGTAGCCAAAGTTGTAAGAAAAAATGGAAAAGAGTAGATATCCAAAACATAAAACAGCTATTTTATAAAATGAGACTTTATTAATGGGACAGGGAAAATAGGGTTCGCTAAAATATATTGGAATACATTAAGAATCAATTAGAGAAGATAAACAAAAAGAAGAAATCATTAAAAAGGTAATAGAAGAAAAGGGGAGTATAAGACGATCACTGGGAAAAGTAAACGTTATTATCATCATCGCCGTCGTCGTCGTCATGTATTAAGCCAAGGCGGTCTATATTGTTCCAGGCCATGGCACTGGGCCTATAAAGTGATCTTTGGAATGGCCTACCACAATCTGGCAACATGGCTGCGCCAACCTTTAACAAAAAATTACTAGTTTTGCTCACTAAATGAACAATCTGTCAGTGCACTATCCCTGTCATTGTGATGCATTCCAGTTGAAAAAAATCTATAACATCACTGCTATTTACATCGCAGTGCGTCACTTAACTGTAATATTCGATTTAAAAACAATTCCTAATTGGTAGGTACCTCATTTTCCATTGCAAGTAAATCGTTACTAATTTTGACTTCATCTAAAACAACAATTTCTTCAAAATAACTTGCCTGGAAGCTAGTAATATTGCAGTCAGAACAAGTCTCTTCATCTTATTACCTTTTACAGCTACTTTTTTAGTGTGCTTTTCACACACAACACTAGCCTTTCAAAGCTGCCAGTTCTCTAAATGCAAAATGTCTCTCTATTTTTGTGCCATCGTTCCATTAGATGGAAACTTAAACAGGCTAATATATGGAGCCACTGATGAAGCGTAAGTTGACTTGCAGCTTGGTACCTAACACTTCAAAAGAATTTTTGGAACTTATATGAACAGCCTTGTCAAAATAGTCTTTAATGTCAAATATATTTCAAACAAACAAAACTAAGTGTGTATTGGAATGGCCTAGCACACAGTCTGGCAACAGAGCCAGTGTCATGGTCTGGAACAATATAGACCGCCTTGATTAAGTCTATAGGCTTGGTACGACATCATGCATCTTGATCTCTCCAACGTTTTCTTGGACGTTCTATATTTCTCTTTCCCGTTGGCTTGTATTCGTACGTTAGTTTTCGAGTACTTTGTATTGTCCATACGTAAGTAAGTAAGTTTATTTAGTATAATATACTAGTACATAGAATCATTATTATTATATATCTTAACTTAGTTATCATTAATAACATTAAAATTAATAGTATTGTTTAACAAAGCTGCTTAAATATTTTTTAAAACTATAAATATTTGTCATTTGTTTTACATCTTGTGGAAGCGAATTATAGACTTTTAGTCCCTTGTAATACAGAGAATTTTGTGTACTCGCTTTATTTAATTTAGGCAGCCTAAAATCAAATCGATTCCTTGTTTTATATTGATGAACGTCAGCATTTAGTATCAAGTGATCCGACATATAATTTGGTAATAAATTATTAACAGCTTTGTAAATCAAAACCAACGTATTAAAATAAATACGTTGTTTGATACTTAGCCACTGTAACGTATTTAGCATTAACTTAATATTCGTATATTTAGAACATCGTAAAATATTTCGCATCGCTCTGTTTTGTTATTTTTGCAACCTTTGTAAATCCGATTCATAACAAGGAAAGAGGATACTTGCACAGTAATCAAAGTGTGGCGCAATAATGGTTTTATAGACTAGAATTCTAGCATTAATACTTAGTTTACTGGCTATTCTCCCCAAAAATCCAATTTTTTAGCGACTTTCTTAATGATAAAATTGATATAACTACGAAAAGTAAGTCTATTATCTATAATAACTCCCAGATATTTAATTTCAGGCACTTGTTATATTTCTAGACCGTCTATTTTTACTTTAACAGTTATATTTTCACTATTAATTTTATTTGATACGATTATGCACTTTGTTTTGGCAATATTTAATTTTAGTTTATTTATTTGTAACCACTTTGATATCATCTCAAGATCTGTATTTATTTTGTTGACGGCATCAGTAGTATTTTCCGCACTTACCCAAACTAATGTGTCGTCAGCAAACAAATTTAGCGAGCAGTGTTTGATATTTATTTCCAGATCATTGATGTACAGTAGAAATAGCAATGGACCTAATACGGATCCCTGAGGAACCCCCAATGTGTTAAGAATTTCCGTCGATTCCTCTTCATTATACACAGTTGTTTGGGTAAGATAGATAACTCTCGAACCATTGTTTCTCGATTTCATGTATTCCATATTTGTCCAATTTTGTAATTAATTTTTCCCTATCAATTGTTTCAAAAGCACGCTTATAATCTAGAAACACTCCCACTACACTTTTCTGTTGATCAAGTTCACTTTTCCAATTTGCTAGGACTAGATTTAATGCCGTTTCACACGAATGTTTGCTTCTGAATCCGGATTGTTTGCCACTTATAATCTTATTTGCTTCGATAAACTCCTGCAATTGGTCTTTGACAATTTTTCTAAAATTTGTTCGTACACCGGCAACGTATTAATTGGTCTAAATTCTTCACATTTCTTTGTACCCACAATTTTTCTGATGGAATTACTTTGGATTTCTTCCAGGAATCTGGAAAAATTCCACTCTTTAACGACTCATTTATTAGTTTTACCAGAGGATTTCCTATAATTGGCAATGCATCTCTTAGCACCTGAACAGAAATGCCATCTGTGCTACCCTTTCTTTTTATGCTCGTAATTGTTTTCTCAAGATCGATTACAGAAATCTCCTTAAATTTAAAGATGTTAACAGGATCAGGTATGAATGCCTCTTCAAAATCGGTGTTTAGTATATCACGATTTATGTCGACAATACTATTTATGAAGTATTGGTTAAAATTTTCAGCTATCTCTTTGGAATCGGTTACTTCTACTCCTTGGAATACAATGTTTTTCGGTGTACACTCTGCTTCCGGCTTTTTAACGATATGTTTAATAACTTTCCACATACTTTTTGAGTCGCCTTGACTTTCTTTAATTTTATTTTCCTAGTAGCAATTTTTTTTTGTCTTTAATCAAGTTGCTATATTTGTTTCTAATTTCTTTATAATGTTTCCAATCATTTGCATTTGCAGATAATCTAGCCTTTTTGTATAACGTGTCCCGATATTTCTGTAATTGATGCAACTCTGCGGAAAACCATGGGCAAGAGTTTTTTACTACTTTAAAGTCAGCTTCTTGGACATCTAAATAATTATTTTGACTTCTTATTTTATCTTCTATGGCTTCAAATGACAATTTTGCGCTTAGTCCAACTATTTTGATCCTGAGTAATCTTTTTTTCGGAATGGTTACTTCATAATTTTCTCCAAGTTTGTTTGCTACCTTTCATTGTACTTTGTTTATTGCCTCTCTATTTTTACACTCTATTACAATACCACCTCTGCTAACATGTCGAAGTCCTGAGAATTCTAAGTCAGTATGATCAATGGATTTTTTTATTTCCTTTTTCGTGTCCGTACTTGTCTGTTCCTGATTCTTCGGCTTTATTAAGACAACTGGATCGTGTTTCTTAATTTTAAGTTTTTCAGCATAACTCATTTCCGCCGTATCTTGTTTTTCGATTACTTGTTGAATGCTGGTTTGTATTTGTTCGTTGCGCGAATTTATAATTCCCTGTAACTCAATTAATTTTTGTGATTGATCCTTCAGTTTCTCGTTCTGTTGACTTAATCTTCCAGATACGCTGTTCCAAGCTTCCTTCAATTTCTCTAATACACTCCGTATATTCTGATTTTTCTTATCGGCGCACTGCTCACAAAACCAACCGATCCACTTTTTGCTCGTAATGTACGCATAATCGTCACTGCCAATGTTCACACATTTTGAATGGTAATTTTTGTCGCACATTCCAGCACATGGCAATATTTTGTCCGTTCTTTTTAGTTCAGAAAAACACTTTCCACAATTTTCCGCCATGGTTTTTTTTTATTTCTCAATGGGCAAAACTTGCCCAAAGATTAACACTGTGGATTTGGACGAGTACTCACACACGTCCGCACCTGGCAACGTTCACACTACTACGCATAAGATGGATCTTCTATTTCATTCTATAATTTTGTATTTCTTCGTTTAAACTAAATATTTGTATTCGTTTTGGATATCTTTGTATCTTTTTGGCCCAGTAGTGTATTTCTTGTAACTGATATCAAGAATCTTATATCCGTGACCTCTATTTTTTTTTATTTTTGTGCCACAGAGATATTGGAAGGTTTCTAATTTGTCACCTGGATCTTAATTGTTCGTGTATGTGATGTTGTAGCCTAAGTATTTCTTGTTGAATTGGACTATTATTTATTTTTGTCTTTATGTTTGCATTTTTGTATTTGTATGCTCGATACCTCTAAAAATCATTGTTCTTGTGTTTGAAGCAGATATTTTTAGATTATATTGTAAGGCGATGTTAGGATTTTTCACAAGGATCGAACGACTTAAACGTTTTTAAGGTACTCTGTAAAATTATAATAACAAGGGTAAGTAATCAAGAATAAAGCTTATTTAACAAGTTAATCGATTTACAGTATTACAGTTGTAGTTGGGCAGAAGAAAACTGCCCATTTATATGTGCTTTACTTTGAATAAGGCAATATTAGGGTTGCAAGGCAGTCAGCACAAAATTTGTGGAAAAGGCAAGTCGAACAGCTCTGCGATTTTTGGATTGTGCATTTAAAGCATTATTCTAGCCATTAATGCATTTGCATAAGTCCACTTACTGGAATTATAGTTACAGCTAGCTTTTAAAATCGCTAGTGAGAATCCAGGAGTTGTTTTGCTTGAAATAACAGTTCCAACCTAAATGTAGAAAAGTTGACGTTCAACCTGGGTATTAATAATAATAATAATAATAATAAGTGGTCTTTATTGCATTCAGAAAATTACAAAAGAAAAAGCAAATAAAATTAACAGTATATGCAAATGGCGAAGTTCAGATGCCATTTCGTAGTAATGGCTCTGTTCTTCCACTTAACAGTAATTGATATAATTAGCAAAAAAAAAATATATGTATCTATTAATAACGTTAATGTGCCCGATGTTTATTATAAAACAATTACATAAAAAATGCAAAAATTGATCATGCATTATTTACAATTTTTTGGTTGCCAAGACAATTTTCACTAAATTGCTTTTTTATAAACACAAAGAAATTCATTCTATGAAAACAAACGTTGAGAAAGAGAGTCGGTAAAATTGGGTGTTAAGATTTATATTATCATTGTTTTATGTAATTTATTGTAACATTTTTATTGACTGTTATTATTAATACACTCGTTGTTGTTGTGTAAATGCCATCTTATTTTCTTTTTTGCTTGCTACAAGTAAACTTTATGTAGTGTAAACTTTTTCCTGTTACAGTGACAAATGTTCTCATAAACAAAATGCAATCTAACATTCACCTACAGGCTTAAGTTAATACATGACTAGATTTTCTATCTTTCTTTCCAAGGCCTACTCTAAATGAGTTTTTGTTTTGGTACACACGATATATTGGACTAATAAAATTGTTCCTCTTGGGCCAACACTACTTTAAAGTAAATTAATTTCTAAGAATTAGTTTATAACTAATTTATAATTATAATCTACTGTCAAGTAAGCTGACTGTACATTATTAGGAAAAACGTATAAGAATTATTAGATGGTGGTCAGTCATAATAATTATGATCTATATTTTAATTATTAGTAATATGACAAGTAATTTTTTAATAATTTTAAGCACATGTTCAAGCTTGACGCTAAACTTCCTCTGTAAAACTTAAAAATAAAACCATTACTTTTGCAATAATAGTAAAAGTAGGTTTTTAAGGTATTATCAGAAAGCTTCTCAGTTTTCTCCCCAGGCTTTTATTTTTGTTACATATAAAATTTGTCCATACTAAATTAATAAATACGGTAAAAATAAAGTAGCAAACGAACTTGATTTTATTTGAGATATAAACTGCAACAGGTCATTAGTTAGTGAAATAAATCCTAAAAATATATCGCTATTAAACATAACAATGAGACACATTACATCTAGTTTAATAGTGGCAATCATTTAATTAAAAATCTGGTGTGATACACGCACACAAGTTCTTTTTACAGTGCTCTTATAATTAGTCAAACATTTGTTTTTAGCTTCCCTACTACATTATACAGCGTGACCAGAATAAAAGGTTACCAAGAGGGCAACTCTTTTATTATCCACTCATTAGAACAATTTGTTTTTGATAGAAGGTTCTGCATCTTTTCAAACTCAAAATGCATTTTCCAAAATTGAAATATCTCCTTTGGTATACGGGGGAGGTTCAAAAATATGAAAATGGCTTAAGGATAAAGTACCCTTATTTTTCAAAATACACTAAAAGATTATTTGGAAAAGTTGCTTAGAATTAATAGAAGGTGTAAAATACGAAGTCACAGCCACCTACTCCAAAAAATAGTTTTCTCTGTTTTTCCTTGTTTTACCACACTTCACACTTCAGATTAACTTATTATCGGATACGGTAAGAATATACTGTCAAAAATCACTGTAGTTTACTTAGCCACAAGAAAATTAATCAAAATTAGTGCTAATAGATCTATTTCTTTGTTCAAAGTAAAAAATACAGATATCTTCCAAAAAGTTTAAACACAAATGATCCGATCATGGACAAGAATTCATAAAAATTTCAATTTTTAACTGAAATGTTATACCTAACAAATATTAAGAATGAAGTTTTCGAAATTTTCTTTCTTATTATTATTGTGTATGTTTGATATTTCTGATGTTCGGATCATTTGTTATTAAACTTTTTAAGATACCTGTTTTTCACGTTGGACACAATTTTTAAAATGTTCGTCAATTATTTCCATTTACGTAAGTTTCTGGTTGCTAGGTGAGCGAAACTTAATGCTGATAGTACATCCTTATGGTATCTGATAATAAATTAATTTTAAAGTATCTCATTTTTCTTAATACACCGAGTTATTTTTGAAAATGCACAAAAATGTTATTTGAAAAATTGCTTAGAATTAAAGCAAGGTGTCAATAATGAAGTCACAGTTACCTACTCCGGAAAACAATTTTCTCTGGTTTTTCTTATTTTGTTCGTATCACCTTGTGTATTACGGAAAATGAAATACCTTAAAGCTAATTTATTATCAGATACCATAAGAAGGTACTACGTATTAACCTTAAATTTAGCTCACCTAGCAACTAGAAATTTACCTGAATCGAAATTAGTGTTAAAAATAGAATTTTTTGTGTTCAACGTAAAAAATGAGTATCTAAAAAATTAATAATAAACGATTCGGACATCAAAAACATCAAACATAGGTACATAATAATAATAAAAAAGAAAACTTCAACATCTGTATTCTTAATATTTGTTAATTAAAAATTAATATTGTTGTGAATTTTTGTTGATGTTGGATACTTTGGACAAAAATAGTGTATTACATTACACGGTATGAAAGTGATACTTTGCAGATGAGGAGGCTTCAAAGCCTCCAAGTCAAGCATAGACACTTTCATGCTGTGTAATGTATTATATATATATTTTAAATCGCTCTTCAAAATTTTAAAAATGAAAGGCTATCGCATCAAGGAGCACGGGAAAGGTGATTGGTCACTTAGGTAAAGTAAAAATGACTAGTCTTGCAAAAATGTCAAAAGTGATTAGCCCTGCAAAGTGACACTTTTATCATCAAACTGAGTTTAAACATGACCCGCTTTCTTGACGATTTCATGAAAACATTGATTTATTAACAGAAATTTCCATTAATTCCATTGTTGCTAAGTAAGCGACACTGATGTTTCAAAGTATATCCTTACCGTATGCGATAATAAGTTAATCTGAAGTGTAATGCACAGAGTGGTATTGTATTAGTATTTGTATTTTACATCTTCTTTCAATTTTAAGCAAATCACATTTTTGTATATTTTGAAAAATAAGGGTGCTTTTATCTTGAGCCATTTTCATATTTTAGAACCTTCCCCGTATACGAAAAAGGTTATTTAAATTTTGGCAAATTTATTTTGAGTTTTAGAAAAAGACTTTTAACAAGACCTAAATTTTCTAATAAATGGAAAATAATCAAGTTGCTCCTTTGTTACTTGATCAAGCTGTATAAAAAAACAAAAAAAGAAACGCATTTTAGAGTTATTCAACTAGAAAATTACCTATCGCATTACACCTTAAAATTGTAATAAAAATGTAACGCTTGAAAAAATTGTTAGAGCCGTTTCTGAGAAAATAGAAAAAACTGAAAAACAGTAAACATCATACTTCCGGTTATGCGATTTTCTTCAAAAGCTTGTTGTCGCATCTAGATAGTACACAATATATATGTATATATATATATATATATATATATATATATATATATATATATATATAAGTTTCAAAGCCATACATCTTTTCGATTGTGAGATATTCTGTTCACACGCAGACTGACCAACAGATGGACCAATGAACAAAAACATGTTTTTTGGATTCAGGGGACTCTAAAACGTGAAGGTCTGTTGTAAACTCAATTTCGAATTTTGGGGTGAATGCCATACTTCCTTTATTGTAAAAGGAAGTAAAAACTAAACCTAATCTACAATTAACTGCAGTGCGTACAATTTGATCTTGAAAATTTGCACTCAAGCGCACTAAGTTAAAAAATATATCATGCATTTTTTGGAAAATGGTAAATTTATATTGCTACCGGTTAGTAATTATCTAGCTAAAGATAATGCTATCGCTGCCTCATTTAATCCTGTTGCGATTATTGCTAACGCAACATGGCAGTATGCCATTATAAGCTTTTGTTTTTCAGACGGATTTTATTTTTCAATAAATCTAATTTCTGCCATCGACTCATTTAACTAAGCCTTTATTGCTAAGAGGATTAAGTTACTAGATAGTAGCACGTGGAAGCAGGAATTTAATCGATCGTTTCCAGTTTCTCTCCTCTCTTAATCTTGTACAACTTATTACAAGTTAATTGCCATTAGTGAAAGAGACGATGCTAAAGTGCGTTTTGCAATTAACGTACAATTAATTTCGTTAATTAACTTCTGTAAGGTCGAATAAATACAAAGGGCCAGGCAGTGTAGCAGATTATTTAAAAAGAGCTTTCTCCATTTCAGACGAAATATGACCTTTACTCCCATCGCTGAACACATTGACAATCCATCTTGGCATACTTATTCCGGAGGAATTCCGTAACTTGAAGCGTTGCGTTGTTTTAAAAAATGCAAGCTTAAAGACAATAAGCTATTATATAAAATATTCAATAAAGTTCTGTTATCGTTTAGCTAACAGCTGATTAAACGCCAAGACAACTTGATTGATGTATTTTCTAAGTTCTAGAGCTTAATACTTAACATACGAGACGGTTACTAAACTGTTGTTAACCTTATTCACAGCCTAAAGCAGCCCGATCGAAATGAAATTTTCATAGGGCAGGAAGGTGTGACTATTAGTTATATCTAGCAAATTAGACTTTATAGTTCCAGGTTATCTGAAATGTCGTTTCTTTACGACCACTACTAAAAGTAGGCCTTTAGTACTAACTTGTTTCACTAAAAATGACGTTTTATAAATCAGCGTGTTAAACGTGAAAGCAGCTGTTTACTCTTAGCCCATGAGCTAAAAGTTAACAGCTGGTGTTGAATTTAAAATTTTAAACAGGAAGTGAGGTTATAAAGTTATTCCAGATACGTCTTTCGTTCGAGGTAAAGTGTTTTTTAAATAATTAAAGCATTATGTAATGAATAAAGTAAAATGTGTAGCATTATAATTACCTTTGATAACTAACTTTGACAGCTACTGACTGCAGAAACAGTCACCAGCGCCATCTCATTACAATGATATAAATTATAACGGCCATAAATGCAAACCTTTGCTAAATATACATTTATGGATTAATAACAGTAAATTTAAGGCCTTAGAAAAAATATTGTGTGCAAACTAGTGCTAATAGTGTTTATGCACGAGACATGTTATGAAACTCAGCCGTCGGCTTTCTTTCATAATTTTCATGTCTTGTGCATAAACATCAACTTTTAGCACTTGTTGCACAAATCGCTATTATTTTGATACGCTGTATGGCTTGAACTCCGTCAGATGATTTACATTTAAATTACGATATAATTATATTGTATGGCAGAGCATCTCCATTCAACAGTTCACTTCGAATCTCTGAATCAGATCAGTTATGAAAGGTAGAATCCACCATATGTTTGATATTCCAGTATGAATGTAAAAAGAATTAATTTTTGATTATAAATAGCACCAAGAAATTAAGAACTGATTTTCAGTATGCTATGCTTAGTCGTTTGCTCAATTAAAGAAGAAACAGAAAACTTCCTGAAGTAGGAACTGTAAGCAGACTATGTATAGAGCGTTACAACTATATTAATACCTTACATTTTAGAAATTCAAATCATCCAGCCCTCTGGTTACAAGTACACAATATCCAAGATTATGTAAGAGTAGAAACAATGAAACCGCACTTTAGGAAAGCTATTTCTTCATAAAAATAAAGTTTTCACATTCTTGGTAAGTATATTAGTTTGTAATATTGATGAATAGTCCATGACGATATTCAAAACGAAAAATATCGAATTTATAATAAATCGTTTTCAAATGCTGAATTCGAAATTGTTTGAGAAGAACGTCTGCTGCATTTAAGATGATTTACCTTTTTGATACGTTGTCTTATGGCGGCTAGAAATCTTCAACCCATATTTAAGTAGTTCTGTGGGAAACGAAATTAACATTCCAGGCAGAATTATAGTCACGCAAAGAAAATGTGTGCAAATAATCTTCTGAATTATTTTGGAATTCTCATTTTCAACATGAATTTCAGTAATTTTGGAAATATACCATTAGTATGTAAAACAGCAGCATTACAATAAATAGTCTTTCGTAAAATATTTTCTACAAGGAAACAAATGTTTCCATACTTTCGGGAGAAACCTGCCAAAACGTCTCATTCTTATCCTGAAAAAGAATTAATGAAGAACACGTTGCGAGATATTAGACGAGTTAAATCTAAATCTTCTACAGCTTCTATCAACAATTTCTAGGAAACTAGTCTATTATGGTGTATTCCTAGGATTTCTCTATATGCTTGGATTATTAAATTATGTCGAAAGGATTTACTATTAATACTAACCTCAGTCAGCACCTAAATTAAGTATAAGCTGCTTTGTAGATAAGGGTACGTTTCGCTGGCATTTTCGTATACTGATGTATACGAAATTCAATAAAATTTTCAGTCATACCCTTTTCAGGGCTTGTTCGTAATTCTTTTAAATACAATGATCATGTACGAACTGTAACAGAAGTGAAATAGTCGAACATGGTGAAAGCATTTTCAAATTCAAAATAATTTACGAACGAGGTCCCTAGATGTGGTGCTACTACTGCCGACTAATTAAAAGACTCAAACAGTGCAATTTTCCTATCTTCAGCTATCATTTCTATTTGTTATCCATTTGTATATCTTTAATCGCCATAGTAGTCGTCGTCATGAATTTAACTATTACTTTAATGGTCCACGATTTCGTAATTAAAAATGAGTTTTTCTAATGTTTTTTCGGTTGTTTTACATTTGTTCTACCGTATATTTGCTTATAATATATTAATTGTTAGGAAATGTGACACGTAGTCATTCTAATAAGATGTACTGCTGTTCCTGTATACAAAAAAATATATAAAAGTCCCAACAGTTTAAATTTATGTACAGAAATAGAAAGTTACAGGGAATACCCCTGTTGCGAAACATAACAAGTTTAAAGGGATCTAGTACCTTAGCGTGGGGAATCGACCTTAGACTGAAGTAAAAAGGTACTCGCTCGAAATAGTCAAAACAATAAATTGTGTTTTGATAGGTATGAGGACAAATTCATGATATTTTTACGGTCGACACCTAGCGTATGTCTGTTGGTAATGTACCTCAAGAATATCCGGACGTGCATCACGCTTCACAAATCTATATTAGTATATAATAAATCTGAGAGTTCTAAGATCTAAAAATAGTTGTAACAAACTTATTCCTAATAATTTTACCTGTTCTTGACGTCACGTCGCACGATAGTGAAATGTTTACATGTGTTTGCGTGAAAGGCAATTCCACAGAAGATAACAGTATTGATAAACTACCGACAAATTAGCTCAGAGCACTTATAGTATTTAACATTACAAGCCAGGTAAAACAGTTTTTACTGACGATAGGATTGGGATGACTGGCGAGCCGTTAGGCGAGCCTGTCATATCCTTGAGCCAGTAAAAATGGTTACCTGGTGTGTTTTGTTGAGTATTTTATTTGTTTCTCACTTGTAAATAACTAGAAATTTACCATTTATTCAAAATGTCAAACTGACAAGCAACTAAATTCATCAATATGACACATACTAAGGAAGACAACTCTGGCTTTGCACGCTATCATTTATCTATGAGCACGCTCTAGCCAGTTAAGAAACATTTTCAAGGTGAATACAGTGACTTGATAAATTGATGTTTACAAGTGAGGAACAAATAAAAGCGTTATTGCACTTCTAACGACGATCCGACCACATACTTGCTGCCCACTACAAACTTACTTTAGAAGACATACAATATTGGCGAATATTTACGCATGCAAACTCAGTAGTATATATAGCATATTCAAAATTTGTAAAGAACACATGGAATATAAACAGTTTCAACTTAGCTTGTACAGTAATTAAACTGACGACAAGATGCGAAAATTAGGGGAAGTTTCGGTCACAGGGTGCTTTCAAAAATCTTGGATGGCAGCGAAAGCTCGAAAACGGGAGGCTGTGCCTGGCAGTCGGGCTGGATAGAACCGAAAATGACGACGAGTGAAGCTGCGCTAACCTACACGCGAGGAAAAGGGTGTCTTTGGAAATAATGGACAAGAACAGTTCAAAAACTGACTCTCAGCGTCTACTACGATTTACACGCTGACAACGAGATATTTCTCCAGGGCTGCGTTGGGATACAGGGCCTCGGTATTAGGAGCGCTAATGTGCAGGGCGTCGGTACTGTACGATGGTGCTTTATCCTAATATTTGATGCGAGAATCGAGATAATATTTGGCGGAACTCAAACAAAATAGTAATCGGAATTTCAGCGCACTGGGTATATCCGACAAAAATGTAATTTGCAAACAGTTATATGCACGGAACGATAACGCTCAGATCACCCATAAACTCTTTGCTTGACGATCTTGAGCCAATTACTGATCTATTGATGTTCAGAAGTCCTTCTAAAGTTTTGGCTAGAGAAGCAGCTATACGAGCCTCTTCTTCTTTGTGTATAAAAAGCAGTGGTGGCGGCTATTCTCAACTCACCTAATAGGAATAATATAAAACATGTGTAACAACACATTTTCAGTATACAGTTATTATAATGATAATTACAGTATTAATGTCGCAGCTTCAAATTCATTAGCATTATTAGCAGTTATGTTTGGTTTATTAGCGGTATAAAAATTAGGGAAACAATCTGATATGAAATCAGTATATTTGGAGAACGGATATTCTTTATTCGCCTATTAACTGAAAAATATGATTCTATATATTTTGAATATGCAATGCCTGCGCGCATAACGTATCTACTTAAAATCCTTTAAATAAGCCAATGTATGGGGGCGATCTCTTGCGGGACGAAGCTTTTTGAGATCTAACATATAGTACCAAAAAAAATCGAATAAAAAAGAATTCATAAACATTTAAACAAAAACATGAAACACATTGTAAAATGTTTAACATAGTTACCAAGTTAGTAAAATATAATATAGAAAATTAAATAGACTAAAATCTAAAATCCAATTATAAAGCATTGAATAAACAAGATATAGAGACATATTATTATTTCAAAATATAATACCTTACGAAATAATAATCTTCCATTTTTAAAATTAATGGCTTATTTTGCAGAACAAAGTATTTATGGGAGATGTATTGGAAATTGACACCTGGACGTTAATTGGGTTTCTATATTTATCTGGGATCCATATTTTATTTTAAAACAGCCACTGCAGAAGACCAAACTTCTCAAACTTAAAGCATAGGAAAATGCAAATTATTCTAAAAATTCTGGACTTCAGTACCGAAAATTTATTATACAAATCAGCCCAAAACTCAAGTGATCTACGCGAACGATCACATATTGAATTGGCCTGGAAGGGTTACATCTACGACAGGGAAATGAAACATTTATTACTCTTCAATATAGTACACTTCTTATTTTAATACAGTTTTCAGAACTATTAATTACCATATCTCTATACTCATATAAATAATACGATATACTCTGCAACTCACAACCACTTGTAAATTTATCCTAGGGACGTCGCCCTTCAAATTTGGGAGTGCAAAATAACTGGTAGGAAACATTACTGCGCTGAAAGGTTCTCACGTTGCGTCTGTTTAAAATTTTCACGAAAGCTATATAGTCCAGTCAAATGGTAGAAAATAGAGGAAAGTTTTGGTGGAATTTTGATATTTGGTTCCTACATGTTTTTTGGGTTGCTGTACACGAATATCAGGTTTTCCAACAAAAATGTCTACCGAAAACACGTTTTCTAAGCAAAAACAGAGTAAAAAACCGGTTTTGTTTAGTTTTTCTAAAATTATACGAAAGCTATCCATTTTTCGTAAATATTTATGCTATATGAAATGAAAGAAAATAAAATTTCCTACATTTTATGTACTTGAGGTTTTTTTGTCCGACCAATCGTTATAGTCCAGTCAAACGGTCGAAAATAGGGGAACGTTTTGGTGCAGTTTTAATATTTGGTTCCTGTATGTTTTTTTCGGTCGCTGTACACGAATATCAGGTTTACTAACAAGAATTTTGACCGGAAACACGTTTTTTAAGCAAAAACGGTGTAAAAAACGTGATTTTTTTGTTTTTTAAAATTACTCGAAAACTATCCAGTTTGGTAAATTTTAAACCTTTATGAAATGAAAGAGAATAAAATTTCCTACATTTTTGTACTAGTGGCTGTTAAAAGCAAAAAAAAAGGTTATTTTTATTCCAGTTTATTTCAGGTTCAGGAAGGTTGAAAGTCCTTAGACATCAATTAAGTTAGTCATATCACTTGTTTACTAAAAATTAAAAACTTGCTATGTTTGGTTTTGAAACCGGTCACCTGGTAGATCTACATGGCACCAAACTGAATATACTTTCGGCCAAATATACTCAGGATGAACACTCGAACAATTAATATTTTGTTAGTGTTTGCTGTAATTGAAGAATAAATAAAAGTAATAATTCGGACATAACACAGGTCATACAAATAACTAATCTACTAACACTATCCAACTTGGCGTTGGACAAACTGTACTCGGTCAGGTAAAAAATCTAAACTACATATGACAGTTGGTACTTACGCTACCCCTTTAATTCGTATAGACAAGCGGATTCGCGCCTAGTAAGTTAATTGATAAGCGGAGTAATAATCTAATGGGGTTTCTATATTTTGTTTAAAAATGTGAACTGTATGCTGAAACTTAATTTAATTGAAAAGTCACTAATAAAGCAAACTACAAGAAATGCTTTCATTTTTTCTAACTTCAATGCGTGCATTAATAAAACTTACATTTTATGTACACAATAATTTTAGGATGACATTTGTGCCTCATACAAATAAGAGATTATTTTTACATAATGTAATCTGGAGATTTCACCCCTCTCATATGTATCAACTAGCTGAAACCCGCGGCATATGCCGCATTTAAAATGTACGACAAATGTAATAACTTTTGTTGCACTAAAGAAAGTTTTAAAAGCACGCTAGAGATTGGCAGTAAGGAAAAGTTCCAAAAAATATATTTTCAAATGGAAAGTCTCTGGAAAGGAAACGCTCGCCTCTGGAAGGCATCCTAATTAATACGACGTTGTTAGATGCAGTCAAAAAAAATCAGGAAAGAATTAATACTCTTATGAGATTATATGTGAGAATTATTTGTGCCACCGAAATAATTTTCAGCTGCTTGCAATCTGTGTTTCTTTTCAGGTTTAAGCCGTTGAGCGTCATAAAAATATAAATGCGGTAACTCAAGTCTCCAGTTACGCCGTTACTGTTATTGTTAAATAACTCGATTAATTATTTCTTTGTCATTTTAAACTGACATTATTATTATTAACTCTATAATAGCAACCATAAGTAACTGTTTATAATGTTTATATGCTAGCGAGTTGTTCTTAAATCGCTAGTGAATTAATAGTAGATTGTTCTACAAGTTAAGAAAAGTGAGAGTTTTCCAGCGAATGTAAAAGTTTTACATGAACATGGAAGAATCATTTTTCCAATGTGTTGAACATGCAATTTTTCCGTGTAGTTGACAAAAATATCTTTTTAAATAATTTTGGTCAAAGTATGGAAGCGCAATGTTTACTGTACTGTATAAATACAGAGTCCGGCAACAAAGCGGGGGTGGAAGATATTTCTAAAACTATGAGAGTTACATGAATATTGTGTATATAAAAGTTGTAAGTACGAAAGTGGTGGACATTAATAAAATATTTTTGATTATACAGGGTGTCGCAAAAACGTATGGCGAATCAAACTTACTTTTTTAAATAGAATGCCCTATATTTGGGTACCTAGCTTAAAAGTTTTGTATTGAAATGCTCATCATTTTCATATAAAGTTGTGTGGGTCGAACGTCAACTGTTTTGGAGATATTAACGATTTTATGCTAAAAAATGCTGAACTTCAGGCGACTGAAGCGACAGAAAACAATTGAATGAAGAAAAACGTTACCAAAAAATTATAATTTTTGTAAACTATCTTTCGAGTGTAAAATGGTGGATCTGGGTATTAATGTTATATAGGGTGCTCAATATTTGCAAATTTAATAATTTCGATATTTTTTTCAAATGGAACGCCCTGTATATTTTTTATTTTTGAAGAGTCCTTTTAATGAGCTTTCTTTTGATATGTTACTTCATACTTCTGAGTTCAACTGTTTTTCAGATATGTGTGTTTGAACATAAAAACAATTTAAACCCCGTAAGATGCTTTACTTCAAGGGATAAAAAACAAACGCCCTTAAAATAGTGATTTAAACGCATGATCTCTCTAAAAATAAAAACACAAAACCAGGTTTAGAAAATATAAATTCAGTCAGTGTTGATACAGGAAATTATAAACAAGAAAAAAAAGATAAATGTAGGAATAAATTAATTCCACGGTCAAATTAAATCAGATAAAAAAAAAAAACCAAAACACCAAAACCTTATACGTAATTACACTAAATGTTCAAATAGTTCTCCTTTCCTGCTTTGAGTATTAAAGCTGTACAGAGAATTCATAATCTGCAAATATAATTAGTTTGATTTATTTAAATGGAACACCCTGTATATCCCTGTATTTTTAAAAAGTACTTTTAATGAGCTTTCTTCTTCCACTTCATTTCCTTTCTCAAAATTCGGTCGATTTTAGATTTAATTTTTTCCTGCTTTTTTTGCTTTTTTCGTATTGGTTATTTCTAGTTTTGAGTTCTGGTTCAATTTTTGTATTTTAAGCTTGGTTTTATCTTTTGTTTGAAGAATTCAAGTGTTTAAATCATTATTATAAAGGCGTTTGTTTTTTATCCCTTGAAATAAAGCATCTTAAGGGGTTTAAATTGTTTTTTATGTTTAAACTCGCATATCTGAAAAACAGTTGAAACTTAAGAGGTATGAAGTAACATATCAAAAGAAAGTTCATTAAAAGGGCTTTTCAAAAATACAAAAATATACAGGGCGTTTCATTTGAAAAAAAAAAAGAAATTAAATTTGCAAATATTGAGCACTCTGTATAACATTAATACCCAGATCCACCATTTTACACTTGAAAGATAGTTTACAAAAATCATAATTTTTTGGTAACGTTTTCCTTCATTCAATTGTTTTCTGTCGCTTACAGCAGCCGCCTGAAGTTCAGCAATTTTTTGCATAAAATTGTTAATATCTCCAAAACAGTTGACGTTAGACCCATACAACTTTATATGAAAATGAAGAGTATTTCAATACATAACTTTTAAGCTACCTAAATATATGGCATTCTATTTAAAAAAAAGTAAGTTTGATCCGCTACACTTTTTTGAGACACCCTGTATAATCAAAACTATTTTAGTAATGTGCAGCACCTTAGTACCTACAACTTTTATATACGCAATATTTATGCAACTCTCATAGTTTTAGAAATATCTTCCACCCCCGCTTCGTTGCCGGACCCTGTATAAATTAACCATTACACATAGAATAGAGCTTACTTGAAAATGGATGAATCTGTTATTAATTCATTTAGTTCATTTTTAGGTGAAATCAATATGATTTTGAGCAGTTATGAAAAGTATCAAAAAGTCACTGAAACGGAAAACATAACCTGCTAACCTCGAATTTGACATAGACTTACAATGCCACCAACCTATTATTCATATGTTTCAATTTCCACAGCCGCCCCTTATGGACTTTTTTAGTGTAAGTTATGTCAAATTCGAGGTGAGCCGGTTATGTTTTCCGTCAGTTTTGACACAAACTGACACAAAACCTAACCGGCTCACCTCGAATTTGACATATACTGACAGTGCACATTTAGGGTGTTCTGCCTCCCTCCGATACCGCTATCTAGGAGAATCCTTACAGCTGACACTTATACATGCCTCCAGCAACATTCTCTCAAAAAATAGGCCTTAACTAAATGATCACCAAAAAATGTCACCAGCTCTCCTACTATAATTGGTCTGAAATCTTTTAGTTCAACAGCACGTTCAACTTTAGGCAAGGGAACTACAAATGCAGATTTCCATAAATTAGGATATGCATTTTGCGTAATGCAAGTATTAATAATGTGAGCCAGGTATTGACCAATGTGAGGGCAACACAGCTTCAACATTTTAGCATTTAATCCATCTGGTCCTACTGAATTGCTTTTTAATGAATTAATTATTTTTATAATTTCCTCAGTGGCCACAGGTTCAAATTCCAAAAATGCTTCTACTAATACATTATTTGAGTAAAAATTATATAAATCTTCATCAACTGGCAAGTTAGGTATACTATTTATATAATACTTATTAATTTCATCTACATTCGGGATATCAGTTTGTTTTTCTTTTTATTAGAATTTGAGCTACCCACATTCAACCTTTTCAGTTCATTCCACATTTCTTTACTGCTGCTATGAGTAGCTTTAAATTGAAAGTAAGCTTGTTTTTAATTTTTAATTGCTAAGTTTGTATAATTACGGAGCAGCTTGTAATAATCCCAAGCACTCTCATTTCGTTGTTTTATATACTTACTTTTCGCTCGATCTCTTAATTTCATTAACAATTTAATGTTATCTGTCAGCCATGGGGCAGGTTTATATTTAAAGGTAATGGATTGCCATAGAGCATGCTCGTTAAAAAGATTAATTAATTGATTGTTAAAAAATTCAACCTTATCGTTAACATCATGCATGTAATATATCTTATGCAATGGTAGCATTTCTAAGTCTGCGTTAAATTTACTCAAATTGTTTACGTTCACGTAAACTCTTCCATCGCATGTCCACGCCTTCCCCTTTCCTACAATTTTTTGGGATTCTTGTAACAGCTGTAGATTTGCCCTCGTCAAGTCTTCCTTAATCACAACCCTGGTATTCTTCAAGAGAGATTTTTAGAGTAGACTGCCTGCCGATATCTGTAACTCGAAAAACTCACAATGATTGGACGTGTCTTTCCAGGCTGTATCTACCAACACGATGCATGCAATTGATAAAGTGTTCTTGCGTATCCACCTGAAGTTTGTTGATACGTAAACATTGACATCAGATTTTAAGCGCCAGAAACCATTTTCAGTATGTAAAATTGGAAAAATTATTCGTGAAACCAGACTTTTGTCGCTCAGTGTATTTGAACATTTGAACTTGGCCATTAATGGTTTTCAAATCATCAAATGACAGCTGAGATGTTACAATTCTGTCTACGTCTTCTGCAGTTAGTAACTTGTCATCTCCTAAAATGTAATATTTTGTAATTGTTCAAAGTTTTGCGAGGTAAAATACCTGCCGGCTTCTTTGGCAGCTTCAAGGAATGTATCGTAAACTTGGCCGTTAACTACACAACACCACAACTTTGTAAAACGTAACCAAATCTGAAAATTTGTAGGTTATCTAACCTAATCTTTAAAGACACGCCTTTTTAGCGCGTGCGTGCGGCTTCAAGTTTAGGAGCGTTCAATGAGCAGATATGAAAATTAACCAAAGTGGACTTGCCTTCGAAGCTGAGTCAATAGTTTTAAAAAACACAAGAAATATGCATAACAAATAATTGTTTTCTGTGATAATATCGCTATTAAAAGTTAAGGGAAGTTTGTTTACAAAAACCCGAAAATAGAAATGGTGGAACGCAACCATAGTACTTTTAGTTGTGTAAACACGGCTTTTAGTCTTCTGCATTATTATAAGTGATTGTATTATGAAGCAGAGCCTTTGCATTGTAACAGACTAAATTCAATATTACGGCAACGCGCCAGTTTGTAACGGTACCAATCGGTCTTTACGACAAGCCAACCAAAGCTGATGGACTGGCGCTTAAGCTAACTAGAAGTCGGGAATGTGTTACATCGGGCCGCTGTCCCAGTCCGTTACAAATGAGTCGCCGACTAACTTCAGTAGAGCGAGGGGGGTCCAACACGAGATCACACAGTGCAACGTCTTAATAAACGACCAGCAAATCTTAATTGCTAGAGTGCCACCACGATTCCTACAAGGGAAAAATACACGGGTAAACCCACCGAGGAGAAGTAAAAGCATAATGGATTTATCTTACAACTATAACCTTGGCAGTGTCCTGGTCAGCGAACCAAGTGTAACATCAACGGACCTACCTTTTGAGGAATTCACTTGAACAGCTGGCCCAACTCCTTTTACAACTGAAAAATACATACACAAATCGCATGCTCAATATCAGAAGAAAACCACAGTTAAATAAACATGAAATGTATTACAAAAAACATTTGAATGATTAAAAAGGTTACACAAAAATACGAAATGGGTTAGTAAAGGTTGACTATTTAAATTGCGTAACGCCTTAATCTGTTAAATGCGAGCTAAACTTGACATCAAATACAAGAATGACTGGTGAACGGTACTAGCATTGAATTACTCATAACACTGACGTAATAAACAGCAATAAAGGGCGGTAATCAACTAAACATGGTTCAATTGCGACACATACTTCAAATGCTATTACATAAAGTTGAATAGGATTATTTAATCTGACGGTAATGAACTAAACTGACAGGTAAACAACTATAAGAGGCTTAGCAAACGCAAGGATATAAACAATGAATGTTGCAATAACCGCAACGTCACGCAAACTGACTGGCACTTTGGCGAAACACTCGGTACACTTAAAATTCGTACTAGAAAGTTACTACAATATTACCTACGGTACCTTTCAGGAGCTTGCCTTAGCCGCTATTGCTGTCATATGTTGCTGCAACGGCTGCTGTTCCAGACACTGCGATAAACACCTAAAGGGACTGCACCAAATCAACGCGAAGCTGCTGGCCGACGCCACAGAATCTGGAATTATCATCTAACGAGACACAATCGAAGCCCGCTGCAGTAATTGGCAGAACTAAAAACAGGAGCTTCGCGAAACATGGTAAGCCGATACTGGGTTTTCACTGAACGTCCGCCAAACGACATTTTAAGGGTTGCCGCCCCACGGTACGAAATCCTCAAGGCTCACAACGGTAAATAACAACGTCAAGTTCGCCCCCATCGCCAAAGCTACAACGTGTAGTCCAAAAAGTCTATAAATTGCGAAACGCACCACAATGCGTTGAAGCGACGGAAGTTCAAATATCGGAACAAAATATGAGGTACACACACACACGCCCAGGGAACAAACCGTTAGCCGGTAATCACACAATAAACAAACGTAAGCCCCGCCTACGCGAACCCCGAAGGGCCGCGCAGCGGTGCGACCACTTCCAAATCACTTGTTGGTTCCAGTCACGCCGGGTCACGTCTGTCTGGCAAAACGCGCGAAAGCAAAACCTCGTACTCGCTCTGTCCAACACATGGCAACTATCTCTTATTCTTGCATCCAAAAGTTAGCTTCTTCTTCTTCCTCTTATTAAAGGCCAGTGGCCTGTTTTAACCACATAATGGTTCTATGAGCTCTCTTTGCCCTTAGGCCGGGTACGTGGCTAGCCTTGCCGGTCGAAAGTGAGGAAGAGTTCCCTAGTTTAGGGGTTAACGACTACCATAGGTGCTAGCGTGGTAGCCGGGGAGCCTACGATTTTCAAACTCTAGAGTCGCCGGGATTCGAACCCGGGCCGGCCGCCTGAGAGGCGAGCATTTGCTTGCGGGGCCATCCGCTCACCATCAAAAGCTAGCGTTGTTACAAAAATGCACGTCTAAAACGGATCGATAAGGAACACGTGCGTGGCAGGAGCGCAGACTGGATCGATAACACCGATGAGTGTACTAGAAAACAACTGAATGCATGCACAAAATTCGACATACTTATATACAGGCGGAATCGTAATTCGAAATCGATAAAATAATGCGAATTTAGCCGTACGTTCATACAAACTAAAAATTTATAGTTTTATATTTTTCAGAAGCAGAATTACACCTTTGCATTTTTATGTACGTTTCTATCTGAAAGCTTCTCAGAAAATTAATACAAATAAACAAAGATGGGTAACTATTAGCTAATGTTATTCTAGTACTGAAGCTTCATTAGAGGGTTAAGCCGCTTATCTGCCTATCTGTTAATGACGAGTGCAGTTATCCAGTCGGATTTCAACGCAGATATTTGTAAGCAGATTAGCCTGGGCACGCGAGTGCAGTTTGCATGCGCCCAAATTTGGTTGAGAATTGTGTACATGATATAAATATGCCACATTATTTTACATGGCTGCTGCGTGCTTGTTTGCTTGCTGGTGTGGAACGATAGAGACGTCACAAACTGATGCCAAATAAATTTAGTAGAGCAATATTGGTCTTATAGAAATTAACATGTGAAAAATGTAAATATCTTGTCAAATGGATCGCTTTCTGATTTTACTTCATGTTGATTTTCACATCTGCCATATAACATTTCAACACTAAAGTAGAGTAAGTAGGTAGGTAGTAAATTATTATACATTATTACGCTGGATTATTGCTTCTCCTTTCCAAAATGTTATCATAGTTTGTTTCAATGATAATGTACAGGTAGGTACTAGTTCAGAAGATCAGAGATAATTTTGCACTGCCTCCACATAATGATGATGATATGAGTTGATCAAGGAATTACAATAATCGAAACCAGCACTAAAACGAATTTTGTTTAAACTGTTTAAAAAAGCATCCTCTGACAAATATCTACAGTATGATTTCATATAACCTCTTAAAATTTTGCCTAAATACCTGCTATTCGCTCATCCTCCATTATTTCGCCCATAACATCTGAATTACTAGTCATAGCGGCAAGCTCGGTAGGTAGTAAACCTTTTTATATTGTCCAAGTAAGTGTCAAAAACGCAAGTATGGCAGCCGAACTGCGGTTACAAATATTAACGGCGGCTTTTGAAAATTGTTAATGAAATCAAATATTTTTTAAAAGCTGCGAGGCTAATTTTTGTTGTAATCGATAGACAAGGTCCCTAAACCTCAGACGGAAATTATGTGCCATACTGATAAGAAGGGTATAAGGGCTGCCATATTAGGTTAAACTGGTAATTTTTTTTGTTTCAAAAAGGTCGTGAACGGATTATATGCTATGGTATTGCACCTGACCGCTAATCTTGCTTAGTTTTAGATTGCGAATTGAATAATTTAAGATGGCATAAATTAGCATGTTTCATAATTAAATATTTTATCGTTATTCATACAGCGTTATTAATTAATTTGATTTAAAGTTGTATTAAAAGTAGTATTGAGTTGATTTAGGTAGTACAACTCAGTATATCGGTTCCGATTATAAATCAGTATTTAAAAATAAAGTATGTGAATTATTACTGGGTTCAAATAAAATAACTGTACATTTAATAAAAAAGAATAAATTCGAAGAAGCAAAACTACATTGTAGTTTGAAATAACCTAAAAACAAGGCTAATGTATATTTAAAGTTTATTTATTAAGAGATGTTAATTTATGTATAATTAGCTAAATATTGTAAATCTAGTGAGTGATAGACATAAAATATTGAACATAGCATGTTTCCATAGAGAGAGAAATAATTTTGTTTGTTTGTTTGTTAATGGACAAGGTCTAGGCATGCAGAGTACCAGGTACCTTAGACACCGACTGCTATGGTCATATGGTCAAAGTCCTACTTAGAATTTTGCTGAGACTAAGGAGTTCCAACCCTAGCAAGGGATCTTTTACATGCTACACATCGTAGTAGCATGGGACCCACGGCTTTACATCACTTCCGAATGATGGCATTCTGTAGAGGCTTTCATCTGCATTTTTTTATTTTTGAAAACCTCACCGGGACCGGGAATCGAACTCGCGACCCTACGATCAGTAGCCAGGATGCTTACCACTGAGCTACCGACCCCGGCTAGAGAAATAATAAAATCAAATAGAAGAAAAATTGTAAAAATATTTTTTTCTACGACTACTACTAAAAGTAGGCCTTTTAGCACTAACTTGCTGAACTAAAAATGACTTATAAATCAGCATGCTAAAAGTGAGATCAGCTCTTCACTTTTAGCACATGTGCAAACTCATGCTAAAAGTGTTATTGCACTCGACACGTCTCGTGCATAAACATTAACTTTTGGACTTGCACAAATAGCTATTGTATAATTTTGGATTACAGAGTACGGCGGAGCAACAACATCTGTAGGTGGACACATTTGGAGTCAATTGTTCTGCTAGAGATAGTCAGTTAAATTTGATATTTGGTTTAATAATTGAACAAAAGGTCACACTATTAACTAGTCATTTGAAATTCTAAAAAACAAAATAAGTTATAGAATTTGAATAACTAAAGTAAAATTTAAATTAACAGTAAAATTGTTATAAGTATCACAAGCTGTGCATGTACTGCAATATAAAACTTCAGTTAGATCAGTAATGATTTATGCTATTGAAACAAGAGCCTAAGCAAATATCACAAAATAACTACTGCGAGTTAACGAAATGAGAATCTTGCAAATGATTACCGGAAAAGCATGATGTGACAGAGTGAAGAATATGACATCTAGAGAAATACGTCAAGTTTAAGATGTAAGATAGGGTGGCGAAAGAAGATGGTAGAGAGACTACGCACGGCATATGGAAACAACAAGAATTGCACATGAAGTAATAACACAGATTGCAAGCGGACGAAGAGACAAAGGAAGCCCTAAAAACCCTGGAAGGATAGTTAGACATCCAGATCACAAGAACAATAAGCCGTTTAAAATACAAGCCAAGGCGTAAAATATTTAAATGAAAGACATAGAATATTGCGGTCTAGGACGTTTCAGCACCGCCGGTTCATCGCCGCCGTTTCATCGCCGCCGTTTCATCGCCGCCGTTCCATCGTCAGGCCCAGTTCATCACCAGCCGGTTCACCGCCCGCCAGTTCATCGCCAGTTATAGTAAATAAAATAAAAAATATATAAATTCACTTTATTTGAGAATAAGTCGTATTTAAGACTACAGACAATTAATGCACTCCTAATAATTAATTAGGACAATTAATAGAGGACTATAATTAATTTAAAAAACGTATATTCACTTTATTTGAGAATAAGTATTATTTAAGACTACATACAATTAATTTACTATAAATAATTAATTAGAACAATTAATAGACGACTAAAATTAATTTAAAAAATGTATGTTTTGAAATTTGATATTTAAAACTGGCAATTATGAGCTAACCCGCTGAGATATTCTATTGCATCCATATTGTAATATTCAGACACTATTCTTAAATATAATAAATTTAGTATTGTGTATTTTAATTTGGTTAAATCGTTAATACTTGAAAGGTTTTGATAAAATTTAGTACAGTACCGTTTTGAGGGGTGGCAGATCCAGATTTTTTCTAAAAAACCGCTAATATGAATTCTTGAAATTTTACTACTAAACACTGATATAGTAGGCCTTGGATTTTTTAGGAACGTGGCGCTTTTGGCTCCAAAAATACAGTTCATCAAGCTCTACCATTTAAGAAAATCGCACAATAAATAAAGATTTTACAGGGTGGCTCAAGAACAAATGAGTCACACTAAAGATGACCACGTAGGAAAACTTTTCTTTTCTTCGTTTGCTCAAAATTTCTACTTCCATATTTGCAACTTATGCAGACATCGACAATAAACTAAATAATATTTGACAAAACCCGAATTATATACCCAAAATCCCAATGAAGTTCCTGCTCATTAGTGTACAGTTGGACGAAAACAACAAGGCTGAATGTTTTCTAATTCTCTTAATATTTTAAACGTAAATAATACCTGCAACCATAGAAATTTTTAAATTTCTATAACGTATGACAGGCGTATTGTTTATCCGTAAGCTGTAATATTCTGTTTAGAATACTGGTATTTAAAAATTAAGGATTGTTATCTTTTTAAGGTTTTAAACGCAAATTACTTGTAAATAATACCTGCAACGAATAAACTTTTAAAATTTCTATTAACGTAAGATAGTCTTATTGTTTACGCGTAAGCTCTAATTTTCCGTTTAGTATAATTTAAAAATTAACTATTGTTATACTTAACTGGCATCATACATGTAAAACGTTTACTCGCAATACATTATGCGGCGGCGATAAAACGTCCTTGGCGATGAAACGGCGGCGATAAAACCGCTCGGCGAAGAAACGGCGGCGATGAAACGGCGGCGATGGACCGGCGGCGCTGAAACGTCCCATTCCGGAATATTGAATTAATAATAAATACGTGAATGTGTTTAGCTAGCGATATATCCGGAACGTTTTGAAGTTAGTCGCATTTGGCTACATCATCTAGCGTGAGAGTAACAAACTAATTACAGTTTTTTATAAGTTTAGTAATAACAGCTGTACTTCCAGAATTATAAATTAAGATAGAATGTATAATTTAACAGCAGTTATTGAACACGAAAATTTAAAATCAGGAGGCCATAGCCAACCGAATCTTGACTAAATTTATAATTTAGAAACAGGTACAGTTTAAATATAAATATGTAAATTGTAACTCATTTTCACCTCATATAAACACATAGTGCCCGCGGGTTAAGCGTAGGTTTGTTATAATCATAGTAAATTTGTTTAGAAAAGTTAAAATATTCGAAATAAAAAGATTGATTTCAATACATTGATCTAGCCCTTTTTCTTTTTTGTTGACCGATTCTTGAAATTCTTTTGAATTTTAGTTCGGTTTCGGGTAAAATCTAATTACTTAACCCGTTCCTTATGCTCATAATATTTTGAACTCGATATTGAAATTATAATAATTTTTGTAACACAATAGAATATGGCGAATCTTATTTCAGGAGAATTGTGAATTTTAACAGACTTTTAGTAGCAGCATATTCGATGGTTATCCCATTGTTTTGGGTATTTCGCCACACTACAAAATGAAAACTATTAAAGCATGAACTTTTCGGAAGACTCTTTATTGGAGAGATTAGTGGCATTCTGCTGGTTATCCAATAAAATAAACTAAGTTCTACTTGTTGATTTTTAATTTAATTAGTTAATGTTGATAACTGAAGTAGATTTGTCTTCCGAATCGTTCATGTTTTAAAAAATTTTATTTTATAGTGTGGCGAAATTCCCAAAAATAGCATGATTATTGAAGCGTCACGAAAAAGTTTCAGAGATTAGCTTCGATCGTGGCTAAAGGACGATATTTGGTAGACAATATGTGATTACGGGAGCATAACAGGAAGTGTAATTGGAGCACGAAGAGATTACCCAGTTACATAATCTCTAAGCAATCCTTTGTTACGTTTCAATAACGATCAGATCGTCTGCCATACGTACTGTGCATTAAAAAATCATTTAGGGCAGGTCTTGAATAAAATAAATACTTGACCTTAGCTCAACTCTATTCAAACGAATTCGAGTGTGTTTTAAAAAGATATCACTTAAGTAAGCTATGGGCAAACTGAGGTTTAGATTAATTTGAGTGGAGTTGAATTGAAGGTGATATATCTATTTTTGAGGTCTGTCCTAAATGAGTTTTTTAAATACACGATATAATGCTAATTTATTAATAGTATATTATGATACCAGTGTATAAGTACACCTTTAAAGCACGTGCGAAGAGTTTAAAAGCACAAGGCGCTAGCGAAGTGCTTTTAACGTCGCTAGTGCTTTAATGGCTCTTATACACGTGTATCATACGCTATTTTTCTACGATCGTAAAAGAAATATAAAAACTTAGTTAAGTGACACTTTTTCCGTCACATTGTGTTAGATATTCTAGGTTATGTTAATATTCAAACTTACGGCAAAGCGTGTTTTAATAAATTATTAAAATACGCCTCCAATGGCAACGTGTTAAAAAGACGTAATTAGAGCGCTACTATTAAGAGTGCTACAAACGTCGCTTTTGACACTAGAAGCAGTGCAAAATGTCATTTTGACACGATCGTAGAATAAATTATAAGTATAATTGCTTTATCAAATTGTTTGCATGTTAGCCTTCGTACCGTCGCAGTTGTATTGGAGATTGTATTTTAACATTATAATAGTAAAGAGGCAATACCGGGTTTGTCATTTAAGATTTTTGTTAACCTCTCGAGTGTTCAAAAAACTAATAGATACAATCGTCACTCGAATGTTCAATCAACATCGTTTATAACGGACATATTTCCGTTGAAGAAATGTATGTAAGATTGAGTGTCTAAGGCATATATTTTCGCATAGCTGAATTTCTTTTTCCTCCACCTCCTCAGGTAACCGAGCGACTTGATGTTTATTGGACTTACAGTCGTCCATCTTTCCCATCTACAAGGAATTCACGAGTTTAAATACCTACTTTAACAAAAGATAGCATAATACATATTTTACATTTTTTTCTGCTGATGGTTTCGTTAATAGTATTGTTACTGAAAGGTGGGTTAGGAAACGACGACGAGAGTGGGATGAATACGTAATGAAAATGGAAAACAGCTGTTACCGTTACAGCGACTAAAAAGAAGTAAGCAAAGGCCAACGACTTCTCAGCCGGAGCTGGTCGTGGGTAAAACAAAAGACTCGAAAGCTTTAGCTGAAAAATAAAAATATGGGCGCCAAGTAGCTAGTAACCCAGGTCTTTGCTAATCAAAAGATACACTACAGAAGGCGCTACTAACCAAACCTAAAAATATAAAGGTAACGGCAAAGGCACAAATCAGATACGCAGAAAAATAGGTCAAGGTAGTATAATTGCGACAAACAAAATACAATACATAATTAAAATACACACACAAAATCTCAATAGGGAGATCATATCACAGATAACTAATAGGAACTAAAGCATAAGGTTAAACTCACCACAATACTGCCAGTTACATTTACATGGGCATAAAAGCGTAGTTGACAAGCAAGCCCAAATTAAATAAATAATCATAAACGGCATGTATATGTTACAAAATAGTAGTATTAAAAAAGAATACAAGATTGACACTAAACTTGGCCAAATGCACTACTGAATAAACACTTAGTAAGAGTTCGAAAGCATTGTGGCTTCGACACAACTGTTAAGATTGAAAGCAAAATTTAGAATGCATGTTGAATGCAAACGAACACCCAGTATGCAAGGCTTAACCTTTATTTAATTATTAATTAATTTATACCGACGCTATAACGGGCCTACAAGATCTTTTTTTGGTTCCGTAAGGGTGAAATCGGGATAATGCAAGGCAATCTGCATTAAAACGGTCGTGGTACGAGCATTACCAATAATTCTCTTGCACGGCAGGGCGCGAATAGGTGGTAATATTCAACGGTGGAATAGGTGACGTTTGAAAATCAAAGAATACTTTCATGCACTTGACTTCACAACGAAGTTACAATACCGTTAAAATTTAGTCCGAGATCGGAGACAAGGTACAATGCCGATAAAATCTAGTCCGAAATCGGAGGCATCTCCGTACATATAACCTAACTAGCTGGATACTGATTAAAACGAGCTACCGCTAAATATGGTTTGCAATAGCAGAATCAAACTTATTCCACAGGTGAGTTTACCGCTTAAGAATACACGTTAAAAGCAATCGTAAGTTTATCGAGCACATTGCAGCACCGTCACGCAATTAGCTCTAAGAGGGGGCTGGAGATTCGGGAGTTCGAAACGGAAATAATAATCTGACAGACCTTTGGGATGGGCTTCTCTCCGGCTTCAGTGATCGTAAGCAGGGGCCGAAGGGCAATGAGGAGGTCAAGAAGCAAGCGACCACCGAGTAGCTGTCGCAGGAGGTTTGACAGGCAATCGCCGGCCCGAAGGATCCACAGTCAGCGGCGTCGACTGGCGGAGCAATGCTCGATTCGCCACCAAGTAGGTAGGGCTGCTGGCACGTTGCCAAGCGAAGGGGGTACTGCATGTACGTAACCACACGGCAATACTGTAGGTGTGTTCCCAGGGGGAATAAAGCTAAAAAGGGCAAGTAGCCATAACATCGAACTGAATAAGCTTAGAAAAACCACATACCCGTTTTAGATCTTTACGGTTGCGCTTCGCCAAGGAAGTGGACCATGTGCTTGCTAAAGCAAAATCCCCAAACGAAGTTTGGGCTAGGAGATCACTGCAAATAACATTCTCGGGGCCTATTCCAGACCAGCCGCGGAATCCATAGCACAACAAAAGCAACCTCCTACGCAAGATGTGCCCGAATAAATCCAATAAAGTTACGTCTCCAAGACGTGAATTTTCGAGACACCTAACTTTAACAGCACAAAAATGGCGAATGCCAAAATGGTTACCAAAAACTGATAACCAAAAATCAAACTTTTGGAAGGGGTCTGATAATAGTAACTCAGTATGCATAAAGTGAAGCCTACATACCAGGGGCTCTCAGACCTGTAATTCTGATCAGATGGCTTACTTAGATTGGAAATGTAATTTTCAGAAGATCTGAATGCTCAGTATTACTGTAAGAAAAATTAAACTTGAAGAAAAATATGGCAAAAGTTAATTTTAACCAAGATTAGGGCAAATAATTAGATAAATAGCTGCAAACGACTTTTGAACCGTAACACAGCAGACTGTTAAAGATATCTGGCAGACCTCCGACACGATGGTGCGAGAGTTGGCAGTGTGCAACTCAAAACAACATTAATAAGGTGTAATCTATATAAATTTAACAAGTCAAAGACCTAAATTATGGGAAAGAATGAAAGGTTTTTTTTATGAAGCATCAGAGGAAATTTAAAGTTATAATCATGGAAAGCAACACATTCTACTGAAACCATTTAAGGTTGATTCTGTTCAAACTCCAAAAATAAAACGTATAATTACAGACGGGAAAGGACTGACACACAGTTTAACCGTCTCATATTAAACTACTGCTGGTCGAAATTGCTTAAAATTCTACCAACTTCGAATCATCGCAGATTTTTTTTTGAGCATGTACTACAACAGAATATAAGCACTGATAAATTGCTAAAAAAATACATTTGAAATAAAGACTAGAATGAAAACAATACATTTCCTTAAAAACTAAAAGGTTTGCAATGAAGCTGTTTGCACTATATAAGATTGACACGATATGTGTGAGTAGTTTTATGTTTTCATCGGGGTAGATGTAATGTATGCGATTGAAATGATGGTGTTGAATCAGTATCAGCCAGAAGGGTTTTGGAATTGAAGGATACATGTGTGGCAAATGTTATGGTTTATACTTAAATAATTACTATAGTTGCGTCGAGTTGCTTGATGAATTTGAGCAATAACGTAGAGATTGTGTAGGAGCAATTAAGATAAATAGAATAAAATTTAAAAAAAGTTGAAAACAAAGAGTATATTGTTCAGAAGTAAACAAATTTTATTGAAATGGCTTGCAAAAGATATATTGCAATAATTAGCACCATTCATGACGACAACAAGCAGATGATAAAAGGAACATATTTAGCATCGAAAATATACTGTATATCTGGCTACATTAAGCTGCTATCAGATGTATAATGCACTTGTTGGCTGAAAGCCGACTGTCTTTTTCTTTGAGAATTTAAAGAACTAATAAATGAGACCAACGCTAAGGAAAGCACAATCATTGCTGAACATCAATCGCCTTCTGTTTCTAAAGAATGCCACTTTCTCGAAATAATTACCCAATTCATAAAACAGAAGTCAACCAACACATACAATTTGTGTTAGAACAAGAATTCGAAAGGAATCAGGGTATTGTTGGACCGAATGCGGAACAGTAGTTTTAATATTTATGTGTTCTATATTGATCGGTAACAACAAATCAGTTTTTTTTAAAACGAAGCTATTTATTACATATTCCTTTTCGTGTACTGGTCATGGTGTACGAAGTTTTAATTGTAATGGCTATGACGGATGCAGTGTATCTGACATAAATAATGTTATAAAAGTAAAAGGGCAATGCTGAATCGTAAATTTTAACATCTACATCGATAAATAGCTTTAAGAAATGAATGCGTTTTATGCTGCCGAAAGACAGATTCGACAACAGCATACCGCGCAGCACAAGTCATATAAAGCAACGCTGATCGTTAGCTAAATTTACTATTGGCGTTTCCATATGTTACGCTTGGTGTCAGACGCACTTTACGAGTATTTTCGCATGCAATAAAAAGTTTTGAACACCCTGACGTGTACTACGTCCAATTATGTGTGCCACTCAAGGGGTTGCTTAAAGCTTTCATCTCGTTGTGTGACATTATCTCTAACCTTACGTGACTGAAACGAATTGTAAAAGTAAAAGAAGCCATTAATCTTTGTCTGACACGTATACGGCCATTTTATTGAGGAAAGAATGAGTGTTTGGTTCAACACAGATCATTTGTTCCATTGTTCCTTTTACAGAGAAAGGTAATTATTATATTCGCCTCTTAGAAAAGATTACTTATTGAGAAATGCTAAACACTGAGATCGTTTGATGTTGCCAAAAAGAAAATATTCTACAAGTAATTTTTTCCAGAAAATAAATCTGAAACAATATATTTCAGTTATCAGTGTGCATAATTATATTGTTCTAAATTTGCATATCCAAAATTAATTATTATCACTTATCGAAATATACTCCCACCTAAAATGAGTTGGTTGCAAGGACATGGAATTTTAAACACTGACGCATAATATGCTACACACTTTTTATCTCTGGCAAGTGAAAATGTATGCATAAATAAACGTCTTTATATTTTTTAAATTCAAAATTCCCGAGAGTAAAATGTTTTGCAGACTACTCTTAATTTATACTGTTTATTGGGTATTTCGCCGGACTAAAAACCCAATCCACAGCTGTCAAACAATTTACCGGTTTTAACTAGATTTTAACTTTTTACTATTAATTTATGTTTAATTTATGAGGGAACTTATTTCTTCGCTGAGTGTAAGGATGTCCCCGAAACTTTCGTAATTTTACATTTTATTGTGGTGAAAGACCCAAACATAAACAGCATAAATAGTAGAACACCACAAAGAGATTTCAGGTAGTATTCTTAATTTACTTACTTGGTGATTCAATGTGGTTTAAGTATAAAATTTTAAACAATATGCGAAGATTACAATAGTATATTATTATACCACTTTAATATGTAAGAGGGTCTATTGTAGCAGGAGCGGGTTTGGGGTACGACGAACGCAGCGAGGAGTGCTCCAATGGAATGAGTGCTGTGACGCCCCTCTTTAAACGAGTATACTATACTATTCTATCCACTTTGCATAAAAATAGTGAAAACCTTTGAATTTTGACATTTCATAAATGCGAGAATCCGTCTGTTGTCTGAAACATAGAAAGCTGTTTCACGTTTTTTTATACCTAAATAACAATACAAAAGCTTTAATGGACTCTAATGTAGCACTGTTTTTGGTGTTATAATAACCATATAGTGACATAAAAGTAAACAAATAATTCCTTCCACTCCTGTAACTAAATCGCACATAACATACTAACCAACACGTCGGTGACATTTTAATCATGCCGTCTTAGTATACAGGGTGTCCCAAAAAGAATGGGACACCGATTAGTCATAGATTCCTTGCGTCATAATACATCGATTAAACCCGATATACCTGAGTACAAAGTCCCTTCAGTAAGAAGTTATCGGGTCTTGAAATTTAATTTTTGATTTTGTGTTATTCTGTTAATTTGCACAATTGTAGAGGTCTCGATTTGAATTTTGGTATACGTACTTACTATTATGTACTGCATTAATAGGAAAAATTTCATAAACTAGACTTGACTGTAAGGGGCACTTTACCTATCTTTCTAAATTTTTTTGCTCTAACTTCGTTATCTGTAAAAAAATTTAAAAATTTTAGGTTTAAAATACACAAAAATAATGCACTCTTAGTTTATAAGCGTAAGAGCAAAGGTTTACCTTAAAATGCACATCAAAGGTTTTTGGTTGTCATTAAAACGTGTAATGATCAAGTAGCCATGATCACAAAAACAATGGGTAGTGATTGTAATCTAGTAAGCAACAAGAAGAAATCAATTAATGACGTTGGTGACATCAATTTGTTGTCTTTTGTGCTTACGAAAATGCTGTGACATAACGAACCCTTCAGCATTGGAGAATTCGTTATGTAGTGGCATTTTATTAAGGACAGGGTATCAGGTAAAGTATCAGGTAAGTACGTTAATAATCGTTATAACTTGTTAATTTTTTGCTTTTTAGTAATTTCTTTTTACATGTTCCTTTCTTGTGTTATCACTTTTGATATTTTTATGAGAAAAAAAAAACATTTGGACTATTAATTACTATAATGTACTTATCTTCCGAGGTAAGCAATATTTTTCTTTCAATTTTGGCACAGCTATTCTTTATATATGCTGTTAGGGGTTGAGAAATTTTGATTACATGTTTAGGTTTGGTTTTGCCATTATTATTTAAAAAACAAGCAATGCTAAATTACTACAAATAAACTAATAAGTAAATAACCAGCTAGCCGAATTTAATGAAATTTGTATTGATTAGTTAATTGCGTTTTTAGAGTTTTAGAGATTCAACTTCCAGGCAATAAATATTTTTAATATTTAGATTAGATCGAAACGCAATAATTTTTTTAGGTAGTCATGCGTAAAATTTAATAATCAGTGTATCTATTTATTTTATTGTATTCAGGTAAAAGGTTAAAAATAATTTTTAAAATGTGATAATTTGAAGACAATTTTGTTATCCGACAAATATCTTCTACTACCTGCCTAGAATAAAAACAACTTATATTCTAAATAATCAGTTTTATTTCTGAATATTATTTCTTGTTTATTTGAGTAGTGACTGATTCGGTGACTTATGCGGTGTTGAATAATCATGTTGGAATGTTTCAGTTTAAAAAGAAATTGTGAAATATAGTAAACGAAAGCTATTAACGGATAAATTCTATTGTGTTAGTGACAATGGATTAGGTGACATCATCACTACCTGCTATCTGTACAGGGTTCTCTTGCAATGACGGTTGTCTTATCAGTCAGAATGGTAAAATACATTTACTGTGGCTCCTTCTCCACAAAACTTGTATGAAACCCTCACTGCTCTCCTCCCGTTAAACATAAAGGAACAAATTCTTATGTCACTAATGTCATTAATTGATTTATTACTGTTTTTAACTAGATGACCATTGTTTTTGTGATCATGGCTACTTGATAATTGCACGTATTAATGACAACCGAAAACCTTTGATGGGACATTTTAAGGTAAACGGTGGCTTTTAGGCTTAAGAACTAAGATTACATAATTTTTGTGCTTTTTAATTCTCTTTCAGATACGAGAATTTCAAAAAAAGTTACAGATAACTAAGTTAGTGCTAAAAAAAGTTTTGAAAAATAGGTAAAGTGCCTCTTACAGTCAAGTTTAATTTATAAAAAAAAATTGTTAGTGCAGAGTGCAGAACATAATAGCAAGCATGTATACCAAACTTCAAATCGATATCTCTACATTTGTGGAAATTAACAAAAAAATAATAAATAAAAAATTGAAGTTCAGGGCTCTTCTTACTGAAGGGACTTTCTACTAAGGTATATTAGGTTCAATCGGTTTATTATAACGTAAGTAATCTATGACTAATGGGTGTCCCATTCTTTTTGGGTCACCCTGTATATACCTACAGTGTGTCCCCGAATAAGTGAAACAACTCTTGTAAAAAGTAAAAAATTCTTGATTTAAATTTTCGTTTTTTGGAGTTCAGCTCTGCTTGGTTAAAGGCGAATTTCTAATATAATTACAGTTTTGAAAAATCAAGTATGCCTTGGAAATGTTTAAAAAACCTGTTTTTCTGTAGAGTAAAGTGCGTTTTATGTGGCAAATATGACAAAAAGTTATTAAGAAAACTTGGTTAGAATCAACATGTAGGTCCTTACACCAAATTTCAAAATCCTCGCCCAACTTTGATCTGTCACATTTTATTTTATGTTTATGTCCCAAATCAAATAATTTTACTTTTAACAGACTGCCATGGGCAAAAAAATATGTTTAACAAATTTTTTTTATTCATAACAAAGAAAACTTAACTGTTAACTGTTAAAAATAAAGTTCTGTGATTTGGGATATAAACAATAAAGAAAATGTGAGAGATCAAATTTGGCAGAGGATTTTGAAATTTGGTGTAGGGGCCTAAATGTTGATTCTAAAGAACTTTTCTTAATAACTTTTTGTCCTATTGCCACATAAAAGGCACTTTACTCTACAGCAATATAGGTTTTTTGAAAATTTCCAAGGCATAAGTACTTGGATTTTTCAAAACTGAAATTCTGTTAGAAACTGGCCTTTAACCAAGCAGGGTTGAACCCCAAAAAATATAAATTTAAATCGATTTTTTTTACCTTTTACAAGAGTAGTTTCACCTATCCGCGGACACACTGTATATAGCGGTCTATGACATTCTCCGACGCATTCCACTGCTCTCTATCGGCCCATAAATTATCTGGCATTTCTCGTGTTCTTATTTCCTTGTCTAGTCCTTCTCTCCAACTTTTCCTGGGTGTTCCTCTTTTCTTGCTTCCACTCGGTGACAATTGTAAAATTTGTTTTAGTAATCTTTCTTCCGACATGCGTTGTACGTGGCAATACCATATTAGTTGTTTTGTTTTTATGTCGTCTACTATTGTATGTTTCACGTTCATTATTTCTCTAATGTTTTGATTTGTTATTTCTTCTCTTTTTGATATTCCAGCTGCCCCTCTCCAGAGATCCGTTTCTGTAGCTGTTAGTATTCTCTTTGTTTTTTCTTTTAGCTGCCATGCGTTATTGCACTTCTGATAATGGAATTGTAAATTTTCCTTTTATTGTCTTTTTGTATGTTTTGATCCCAAAAATTTTATGCATCGAGATTGCTTTCCTACTTTGTGTGGTCCTCTCCTTTATTGCTTGTCTAGTGTTCCATGGTTAGTTATTTCAAGGCCCAAATATTTATATTCTCTACAGCATTTTATTGTTCGTCCATCCTCCAGTATTATGTTTCGCTCCTCTCCTCCTATACACACTTTTTCGATTTTGCCTATATTTGCCTCAAGACCTATTTCCGATACGCTTCTATTAATTTCCTCTTAATCACTGGTTGAATTTGGCAACGCCGTTTTAGTCACTCGATGTAGTTAGGTTCACACAGTATTTGTTTTATTAGCCACAGCCAAAACTGAAATCAAGTTAGTTTCAACAGTCAACTTTGATGTTTGTCAATCATAGTGTAACCTAACACAATCAAAATTTTAATGAAATAATATTATGTTAGATTGTCTAAATTTGCGGTCGTAGAAAATTTTGAATATAAATTTTAATTAGAAATGGTTACCCACGGTTTAATGTATAGAATCTGAGTGACACAGTGAAATTAAATGTTAGTCCATAATAGAAGGGTGCTTTTTATTCCATATGTTTGTTCATTAATTTTAAGTTGTACAGTTGGTTCAACGGTATACAAGGTGTACCAGCAAAAACTTTAAAGGATTTAATTTTATGTACTTTGAGATACAAATTTGAATATTTTAGGGGTGGAATAACCCATACAAAAACATTACTTGGCCTAAATTTTAGTTCATCATGCACACTCCGGCCGCCCCTAGCCATCTCAACTTTAAAATTTCAAATAACGTTTTCTATATTTTATCACGACCTAATTTTAATTTATGTGTAAAAAAGGTACAACGGTACGTGCACGGCTTTGAGAAAATAAGCATCAGAGTGAGGAGAGTTGTGCATTTCCAAGATTCAATTAAAATGGTTCGGGGTTTTCTAAATATTTCGAACGTATTTTCAGTATAATTCTATTTACTATTTCTTCCTGATAATAAAAAAGAACACCGTGCAGTAAGTGTCTCTGTTTGAAAAGCTAATAAAATTTGCTAAACGCTTTTTTTAAGAAAAAGTCACTTTTTTTAATGGCACCTACCAAAGGCCATCTTGTTATTAAACAGAAAATTTAATTACGAATCTAACGATGTGCATCATGCACTACTTTATAATTAATTAAAATTTTTAATAGTTTTATGTAATACCTAAGCAAATTCGGCAGCATTGTTGTATGTAATTTGAGTCGTAGATTGCGAAAAACATAAAATATATAGGATGATCCATTTAAAAAATCAAAGTTAGTATTATTTCCCGGCGTTTGTAAACTGCAGCGGATCATTAGTGAGGGTATGTAAATTGCAGCGGGCACCGTTCAGGTAGTTTTTGGGACGTATGTAAATTGCAGCGGGGTCATAAAATTAACATTAACATTAATCGACAACTAATCACAGCATTTCCCATCACACTTAATTCAGGCTTGAGACTGGCGAAATATACATATTAAATATATATTCGGCGTGTTTAAAAATGATGGAAATCCTATTTCCACTTTTTTTAGACAAATAACATGCAAGAATTTTTGTGCTTTCGATATTTGTTTTTTTATTTTTTTTAAATCGCCAAATAAAATTACTTCTTGTGCATCACTGTATCGCCAAAGTGATGGCATACTTGCTGCAAGAAACTCAGTCTATTTATACATCCGTTTTTGTACGCGGACAAACGGACTTCTAAAACTGTTGTTTATTCAACGTTTCGCGGTTCACTTTTTTCTTGCAGTCGATGCTCCTCATTTTGACGTAAGTTTCGGTCTGATACTCCAAGAGAGTTTGAACAAAGATGTTCAGATTTCGATGGAAAGTGCCGAAGTTTTTATTGAAATGAGAGTGGAACGACTCGTATGCATTAGTCGTTCGACACATCTCTGCTGAGGATGATGTCCAGATAGATGAGGGAAAGAGAGCCTCTTCGGAAACGTAGGTGTCAACTAGGTAATCCAAGTACCTTGAGACGAGTTGATCTTTGGGTTGTACGGCTCCAAGGTCAAACCCGAAGACTTCAAAGTTTCCTTTTTATAAAACTTGCAGCCGTCTGCTAAGAGCAGTTTTCTGCCGCGTTCGCTCTTAACAACCATTACTTTATTCATTTTAGCGTAGGAACGTTCGGTTTCGTTGCTGAATGAATAGTGAGAATTTCTTGCAACAGTTCGTCTATTTGTTAACACATCTTCAAAATGGAATACCATAAATTTTACAGTATGGAATTCCATCATTAAGCGCTCATTAGATCATGGTAATTACACGGCACCCGTCATTAACATGAACCCGCTGCAATTTACATACTTTTTGGAGACACTACCTGGCTATTACATGCTAATGAGGATTAAGCCGCTGCAGTTTACATATGTCCTTATTTCCGGTGAAACCGAAAGTCGGCCATTTTGAGTATGTTTGTATGTCAATCTGAAATTATGTCTAGTATCCTTGTATCAAATTTCATCCAAATTCGTTTATAAGTAACGGAGATAGAAGCATGGCCTTGATTTCATTGTCACCCGGTATATTCGAGTTAAAACGGTTTTCGACGTTGTTCGGCACCTATTTTCCATGCTCTTCTATTCTCCCACTTCCCTTCGTTTAGGTTGAGTTCACTCATGGCTTTTCTTATACTTTCTTTCCACGGCCTCTTCGGCCTTCCTCTAGCTTTTCTTCTTTGTGGTACCCATTCCATCGACTCTTTAGGAAGTCTTCAATTTCACATTCGTTAGACGTGGCCATACCAGATTAATTGTCGTCTTCTCTATCTTTCATTACATTTTCTTCTACGCCCATAATTTCTTTCACTCTTTCGTTAGTTATTCTGTTCCTACGTGATATAGAAGCCGATCTTCGGAGCGCATCCATTTCTGTTGCTTCAATTTTTCTCTTATTTCTGGCAGTTATTCTCCAGATTTCAAACCCGTATAATAGACTGCTCTTTATTATTGTATCGCAGATATTATACTTCACTTTTTTTTGTTATTTCTTTACTCCAAAGTATACCATTTAAAGCTCCTATGATTTTTTGTGCTTGTACAATCCGAGATTTTATTTCTTCCTCGTCCGTCCCGCTTTTGTCAAATACTACTCCTAGGTACTTATATTCACTACATACTTCAATTTCTTCCATTCCTTCTCTAATATTAAATTATTTGAATCCGCTCCAACACATAAATATTTTGTGTTTTGTTAGTTCATTGATAGACCCCATTGCTCATAAGTTACTTTTAGCTTGCGAGCCATGTATACTAGATCAGTCGCTAGAATTGCCTGATCATCGGCAAACTGAAGTGTATATCATACGTACATTATATTGCAATTCTAAGATTCCTGAAATAGTTCCATAGAAATATATTTCATTATATATAATTAATCAACTACAGCCCCTTTAATTAGCCGACCTACTGTAAGGAACAACCTGCACACCTATATGCGGCGGCCCTGCCGATGTGGACAATTATTTTATTGAAATGGGAACACCAGTGCAATATAACATACTGCAAAATCAGCAATATTGTAAAACAGGGATGCATTTTCTCCCTCGGATTATTTAACTTATACAGCGAACGTATTGTGGGAGAAGTATTGGAAGAATGGAATGACACAGTATCGACTTGGTGCAAAAAAATCAAAGTAAGACACCCAGATGAAACTGTGCTAATAGCAAAGACACAGAATGAACTGCTGACAATTATAAGACTCGAGAAAGTAATAGAAAAATATTGTTTAAATGTCAACACATTTCAAACCCAAATAGTGATACTAGACTGGGAAAATGGGAGCAACCCGTTGCGCTACCATATCTATGACTATTGGGTTGTCGATAAATTTGTCGTTTTAGGAGCACTTATAACCAATTATGGAAGTTGTGAACATAAAATCCGCAGCAGAATAATACTGCTCTGCAAAGCAGCGCTGATACAACTGACAAAAATAAGGGAGTGTCCCAATATAACCCAAAATAGTAAAATAAATATTGTATATGCTACAGGCAATTCCTATAACTCAATCATTATATATAATTCCTAGTCATTATATAAATTGCGTAGTCATTATATATAATGACTGCACGGTTGCAGGCAATATGTATAATTGGAGGTTATGCTAAATAAACCGACATCGCTGATTCTCATTTCAAAGCTGTGTGTCCTGTTCTAGCTTGTTTAGTTTAGTTGCAGCCTTCGATTGTGTATATTATATGCATCCTTACAAGAATTGGCCTGCCGCCGACGATGTTCACCGATCGTTGCCTGATGCCGGTGATGAACTCTCTTGTCTTAAATATCTACAAAATTTGCTAGAGTGATGAGTTAGTGTAAAGCCGCATTAAAGTCATTTCCTAATGAGTGCTAACTTTTACTTTAAAATATACATTTTATAAAATACCTATAGTATAAAAATCCGGCATAATTATCATGTGGTGCAACGCATCAACTATGGCATGGTTGCTCTAACTACACAATGATAGTGACGCTTCACCTGGTCATCTGCACATGTGGAAATGTTTCTACAAATTCTGTAGTAATCTCTAGGGATATCCAAACTGTATAAAACTGAACCTTCAAGTATATTGCCATTAATCTGTTTTTTAAATTACAACTTGCCCAATTTTGTATTATAATGTCAATACATAATTACTATTATAGATAGCTCCTGAAAAAACAGTGGTAGATTCTTTTATCTAGTTACTTGATTTTTGAAAGCTTGATGTTCTACTATGTATTTTAAATCTCATTCGCATAATTTACAATACGTATGTCAACCAACTGTCAAAACAAATTTGAAATTCAAATTAAAAAAGCCCAATCTTTACAACAGTATTAAAAACACAGTAAGTAATTATTTCTTAATTAGTTCACCTTCTTATTGTCTTTATTTCATTTCTAGTTATGAGATAAGTAATGAGATATCACCCACCTTTTGTTTGGTTCACACAACGTTCCAGATGGAAATCCCTTTTTGATCTGCGAATTGACCCTTTCAAGCACCTTCCTGCAATGCACTGTTTACAGACAGACAAAACGTCCCAACCGTCCAAGATCAGCAAACTCCAATTTTTCTATGGCACTCAGCAAACAGATAACCTGCAGACATCCACCTGCTACAGCAAACTGCCACCGTCCTGGCATGTTTTTATTTTCTCCGATGATACTCCTCTGAAAATCTTACTCAGCAATAAACCGCTTAACGTGATCCAATTTGATTAATGTAATATGTCAAATGTAATTTTTCCAATAGTTGACCCAGCACATTTCCTCAATAATTTACTTGTACAGAACAATTCTGCTATCCATTAGTTTTTACCACATACCAAGTCTTCACTTCTTCTTGTTATTAATTAAAATTCCATTTTATTTCACCACGTAGATTTTTATTATACCCTTTTTATATTAGTCAAACATTTCTTAATAAAACATAATAATAATGGTGAGGCACTAACACCTCATGAAGGAGCTTGGCCTGCAAGGATACGGAAGCTCTAACCTTCCGCCTTTCAGGCCAAGCCAAGAAAACATGATTGTATTAAATAGTTTTAATCAGACCAAAATCGTCTTTCTACATGTTTTACAAAAGTTGTTATTCTCAATAATCAAAAACAAATTTACTTAATGATATCATATCCCTTTTTATACACTCTAGTGCTAGTCTTATCTATTTGAGTTAAACCTACAAAATTTTTATTTTATTTCAAATTAAGTATTTGTCACTCGTTTTCAAACTCTAATTTATTCAATTATATTATTTTCAAATGCACTTGCTTTTCAAATAGCTATTTTCCATACACATTTCCACCTTATACCTAAATAAAACAAAATTATTTTTAACCATTGTAATTCTTTAATTTTAATAAATTTGATTCTAACACACATTTAGGGTTGTATCATAACAATGTGTATTTTACTTTTTACTTCAAAGTTTGGTTTGGGCAGCCATTACAGTTTTGTGAATTTATTGTGTTATTATTAAATCTGTCCGGACCTTAGTTATAAGTGGTTTGGGGTTTATTGAGTGAACAACTGGTATTTTACATACTAAGGATTGTAGATTTATCTTCACGGTCGAAGCGAAGCAGTGAAATTTGTAGAGTTGAGAAAATAGTATTTATTTAATTAAAGCTTAGTTTAATCAAAACTCGGTCAAATCTAAAACTATTTGTGGAAGTTATTTAATCGTGATCTCAATATAGCGTCCTCTGTGGTTTACGGATATAGACGCATTCTATTTTATGGGTGGATATGATATTGAGGAATAATACCAATCTTGATGATCCGCTAATTTTTTTCAGCTATTTTTTTGTGATAGCTATTCGTTTAATATGTAGAAACCTCTGAGAACATAGGCACATATGGATATTTAAATATACCACTGCCAGGCTTGTTTAAAGAACAAACATATTTCTTTTGATGTAAATAAATTAAGGGTATACATTATTTGTATTACCCTGGCTGTTCTTTTAGCTGTTTGTTATATGAAAAATACGGACTATTAAAAGAAAACAACAAACGGTTTCCAAAATTTTCGATACAGACAGAAAAAATACGTTTTTGGAAAGTAGTCATCCATTGAAATTCAGCAACCACCATATTTTCCTTAGAAAATGTCTTACCACGTACCCTTTTTTTAATCTTTGGTAACAAAAATAAATCGCTTTAAATGCAATTACTGCAACTAGACGAATGCCAGTACAAAACGCAGCAATCGTTGTCTTCTTTCCTCTTTTACCGGTATAGCATCATTTAAAAAAAAACTCGTAGGGCTTGATTACTTTTTACTGTCCGGGTCATACTTGTAGATCAAGGACTAATCACCCGTAGTAATATTAAACAAGTGCTTTCAAAATTTCCCATCGAACTTTTCTAATACAGATCTGCACCCGTGCTTGTCTTTCGTGTCTTGTGTTCTTCGGTTAACAAATGTAGAATCCACATCCACATCCGCTGTAGGTATAAAATGTTATTTATTACGGATTGTTAAGTTGTATTTCGATTTTCCTAATTAGCTTTTGCGTAGCACTAACCAGTAACTAGTTACATGTGAATAATGGAGGAATATGGTTCCCAAAATCTGCTACAAAAGGCTGCTAACTTTGGTCATAGGTCAAACTTATTTTATAATCATAGAAAGCAATTTCCCAAAAAGCATGCTGCTGCATTGCCATACTGCCTAGAGGACAAGAAATAAATTATAAAAACAAAAAAAGAATACTCTCTATATGCTTTAACCGCAACTTCTCACAGTTGTAGGTGGAAATCGGCTGTCTATATACGCCAATCTTTTTATTACTCTTGATATCCACGGCCTGCTACTAACAATTGTAATTCTAAGTTTGTGCAACCCCTCCTTCGGAACATTAAATTGAAACGAAACGTATCGTACGCGTTAGTATGTTTATACTTATTCGCCCTGTTTGTCTATCTCCTTATCTTATTCACATCATAAGTTTCCTTATGCTGTGCCTCAGTGTACATGAAACTCTTTTAAATACACGGTTTGCTAAACAAGAAAGGGCCCTGGTTTGCACCTATGGTGTTCTTGGGCAGAAACTGACTTCAAACGGCATACAATAGAAAAGCCACTTTACTCACAAAATGTGTTGACTTTAATATACATGTAAAAACATAAAAAAATCAAAGAAAATAAAATTAAACCTTGAAAAATAAATTGCATTGCTCAAATAAGATGGTATACCACTTGTTTTAACTTTAGAACTATAAACTGTTCAATAGTTATTTTACCGGTAGGTAGACATGGAATTTTGTTTTTATGTTTAATAAAATTAAAACTCCCTAGAATTTTTTTCTCACACTTTGTCAGAATCAGCTGTTTTGTACAGGAGGCTCACGAAAGTGTCTAATTTGACAGTTTGAGGTTAAACGTGCAATGTTGCCAGTGCTTTCATACTTTGTTTGCCACTAGGCATAATATTTATGGCCATCGGCGTCATGGATACCTTATCATGCGGGCGCGTTAGATGTCCGCAAAACAAATGTCGCGAAATGCAAAACTACGACTTATAAGACTGTAATTCGACCCACAGCTACGTATACATGTGAAACATGGACGATGAATGTGGCAAATCAAAACATGATAAGTAAGTGGGAGAAAAAAATGCTGCTAAAAATATTTGGAGGGACTCGGGCGGAGGATGGTTGGAGAAGAATTACAAACAAAGAGGTACAACATAAGTATGGGGAGCCAATTATAGTAGACTTCATTAAAGCTCAAAGGTTAAGATGGTTTGGGCATATATGGAGAATGCCACATGGAAGAGCTACTAAGATAGTATTGGAAGGCAGAGCGCAAGAAACTAGAAGAGGGCGACCAAAGAATAGGTGGAAGGAGGCAGTAATGGAAGACATAGCAAGGGAAGAAATAGAAGAATGGAGAAATAAAATCATGAATAAGAGACAACGGAGACTGATTGTTATGCAATGGGCCTAAAGTGGCTTGTAAAAACTTTATTTATTTATATTGAAAAAAATACAAAAATGGTAATATTAAATATTTTTGTATACACTTTGTAATTACAATAAAAAAAGACTTTCATTATACCATTATGCCTACTCAACAAAGTATGAAACGTATTCAGAATCAGCAAGTTGTCTTTCATGAAATTTATCTTAACCAATAATAAAAATCCAAAACCAAATCTGGCAACCACGTTTTGTACATTAACATAAAATTATCATTTTGTATAAAATGGGCATAACCTAACGTTTGTTAATGACTGACAGCATATTTACAAGGTGAAATTCATCACCCTAACATGGCCTCCTATCGGGAAGATAACGGGAAGAACGGTTTATACGCAAAGTATATAATACCTTAGTACGGTCCAAATTAGAATTTGCTTCAATTATTTGGTCTCCGATTCAAAATAACCTTATAAAAAGTATTGAAACTATTCAAAACAAATTTTTAAAATATGTTTTTTATAATAAATATAAAACAAATCCGAATTTTGCATTTTATGAACCTTTAAGGTTGGAATTTAAGTTATGTAAATTAGAAACCCGTCGTGACCTACATCGCATTACTTTTCTCTTTAGAATTTTGAATAATTTAATTGATAGTCCCATTATTCTCTCTGAATTCAAACTCTGTGTCCCAGGTCGAAGAATTCGACATTTCGAGCTATTACATGTCGATTTTTGTCTGAGTGCTTGCAGAGCTCAATCGCTTGTATTTAGTATATCATCAACCTGTAACAGATACAACTCTACCTTTGATTTGAGGATATTTAGTACCTCTTTAGACACCTTCAAACATATATTATTAGAACTATGTGGCTAGGATATTATATAAACGCTTCGATCTGTCAATTAATCACATAAGTTTTGTTTGTACCTTTATTATATCATATTTGGAATTTTCTTTACTTTGTTCTTTCTCTTATGTTGAATTATGTTCACTTTATAATTTAATATGTATTATAAGTTTGAGTTTCAGTTTGTACAGGTACTTGTAACTAGGCCTCGTGCTTGTTAGTGTCTGTGGCTATAAATAAATAAATATCCGTATAGTGTTAGTAGGGCTTATAAGAATGTTAATTAATAATAATAATAATAATAATAATAATAATAAAGAACTTTATTTTCACACAAGCAACTTAAAATATTGACATTATAACACAAAAAGATGAAGAAAGAAGTGTGACAAAGGCGGAGTTCAGGTGTTGTGAAAACACCTGTTCTTCCATTCAACCTAGATAAATAATCGTTACTGCAACCATATTTAATTGAATTAGGCGGTCAGTAGACATTACAACTGTTAGATTTGTAAGTCATATGTGGTTGACAAAATTACATTAATAACTAATAGGTAATTTAATACATTTTTTAAGTAAAAACTCTTAGGCACTGCGTTAATTTTCGAAGAGATACTCTGACAAACGTCGTTTAAAAGAAGAAATTGGAAGGTCTCTTATGCGAAATGGCAAGGAGTTATAAATATTTGTCGCGGCATATGTAAAAGAGCGTTCAAAAAGTGCAGATTTCTGAACTGGTATACTTAAGAGCCCTTTGTTCCTAATGTTGATATTGTGAACATCTGTTCTAAATCTAAGCCTACCAAAAAGATAAGTTGACGTTTTAGACAAAAGTAATTTATGAATAAAGCAGGCGAAGTGTATAAAACGACGATTTCTCATGTTCAACCATTTAACGTCTCGGAATTTGTGAGAAATATGATCACATTTCGCAAGCCATAAATTAATCGTAGACATGAATTTTTAATACGTCGTAATCTTTTGGTATTTGTACTATCTAATAATATAAATAATAATACTATAAACAATATCTGCAAAATTAAAAGACAAAACAAAAAAATCGCATAGAACTTTTAATAATTATAACGTTTTCCCCATTTGGCAACCCCCAAATCCATCTGTGCCGCAAAATTCCCACATTTTAAATTCTCTTTACAAATACAATTGACCAGCAGAAAGTCTCCAAACCGCGAAATTCACACAAATACTGATTTTAACATTTTTCCGATAATTATACCGTTTTTCCCATTTACCAACCCCGAAATCCAACTGTGCCACAAAACTCAACATCCCGAATCCTCTTAAAATATTTAATCGACCCGTAGAAAGCCTTCAAACAGCGAATTTCACTCAAATATTGATTTTAAGGTTTTTTTTATAATTATACGTTTTTCCCATTTTCCAGCCCTTAAATTCAACTAGACCGCAAAATTTCCACATCTCGAATTCACTTAAAAAATAAAAACACTTTTAGAAGGTCTCCAAAAAACTGAATTTCACACAAATATTAATTTTAAAGTTTTTCTGATAATTATAACGCTTTCCTTAGTTTGCAACCCCCAAATCCACCTGGCCCGCCAAACTAAAACCTCCCAAGTTCCCTTAAAAAATAAAAACACCAGTAGAAAGTCTCCAAACAGCGAAACTCACACAAATATTAATTTTAAGGTTTTTCTGATAATTATAACGTTTTCCCCATTTTGCCATCCCCAAATCCAAATGGGTTGCAAAATTCCTACATCTCGAATTTTCTAAAAAATATAATTGGCCAGTAGAAAGTCTCCAACTAGCGATTTTCACAAATATTAATTTTAAGGCTTTTCTGATAATTTTAACGTTTTTCTCACTTTGCCACCACCAAATCCACCAGGGGCGCAAAATTCCCGCATCTCGAATTCTCTTAAAAAATACAATCGACCCGTAGAAAGTCTCCAAACAGCGAACTTCACACAAATATTGATTTTAAGGTTTTTCTGATAATTTTAACGTTTTCCACATTTTGCACCCACCAAATCCACCTGAGCCTCAAAATTCCTACATTTTGAATTCTGTTAAAAATACATTTGACCAGGAGAAAATTTCCAAAAGCGAATTTCCCACAAATACTGATTTTAAGGTATTTCAGATAATTATGTTTTTCCCATTTTCCAACCCCCAAATTCAACTGTACTGCAAAACTCCACATCCCGAATTCGCTTAAAAAGTACCATCGACCAGTAGGAAGTCTCCAAACAGCGAATTTTACACAAATATTCATTTTAAGGTTTTTCTGACAATTATAACGCATTACCTATTTTGCAACCTCCAAATTTTAAGGTTTTTCTGATAATTATATTATTTTCCCTATTTTACAACCCCCAAATCCACCTGGGCCGCAAAATTCCCACATTTTGAATTTTCCTAAAAAATACAATTGACCAGGAGAAAATCTCTAAACAGCGAATTTCCCATAAATATTGATTTTAAGGTTTTTCCGATAATTATACGTTTTTCCCATTTTCCATTCCCCAAATTCTACTGGACCGCATAATTTCCACATCCCGAATTCTCTTATAAAACACAATCGACCAGAAGAAAATCTGCAAACAGTAAATTTCACAAAAATATCCATATTAAGGTTTTTCTAATAATTATAACGTTTTCCCAATGTTGCAACAACCAAAACCACCTGGACCTCAAAATTCCCACATCCCAAATTTTCTTTAAAAATAAAAACACTAGTACAAAGTCTTCAAAAACCGAATTTCACACAAATATTAATATTAAAGCTTTTTTGATAATTAGAACGTTTTCTCTATTTTGCAACCCCCAAATCCACCTGGCCCGCCAAACTCCCTCCTTCCAAATTCTCGTAAAAAATAAATTCGGTCAGTAGAAAGTCTCCAAACAGCCCATTTCACACATATCATTTTACAAATTTTCTGATAATTATAACGGTTTCTCCATTTTGCAACCCCTAAATCAACCTAAACCGCAAAATTCTTAAAAGACCACAGATTCATCCACATACTGCCAAATACAAAATTCGAAATTTTTTTCTTTCCCCCTGTTTACGCGAACATCCAATTTGCTACAAATGCACCTCAGCTGTACCCCTGTAACTCGCCCCGTGCATCGCAGATTCCAAGAACCAGCCTGTGTGATGAGCGTTCATTCATCCTCTTTCCAACTAGCCCCAAATCACATTTGGATCATTCAAAAAGTATGCGATGTAACAGCACCGAACGCTTTCGTGTCCAAGTAACCGTTTTAACCCCTGTATTTTCGCCCCCTCGAATCGTACATTTTCACAATCTCTCCAGAAAGTTTACCCTAGACGAGATTTTAAAATTGACACCAACAACATTCACCTGCAAACGTACAACTTGCAGAAATTCGCGAAAACTGGCCATTTTTCAAGCGTCACACAAATCGGTAGAAGAGTCTCGTACCAGCGTCATATCTTCAATTCGATAAATATTTTCAATGTTGAAACATTTAATAAAAACATAATGGCAAACATACCTGCGAAGTTCTACTGCATAGAAGATCATTATGTGCTACAATTTTGAACCTTCTCAGCACCTTGTGCAAGTTTATTTGAAGGATTTCTAAGAATTAAAAGTCATCCCCTCGGCGGCTCCACATGTTATTGTTTATAGTTTATTTTGTTGACTCCTGAAACGTGCTTTAATAGCAAATATAACTGGAGTAAAGATCTACTGATTTTATTAGGAGAAACGGGGCAGTGTAAAATGGGGATTACATGCGAATAGATCTGAAAGTTGTTTAGCCGATATGTATCTTTAGTTTTAGGTTAATTGTTCAATGAATACATTTCAAAAGGATTTGTTGATTGGGGAGCTTTTACAATGTTTAAAATAAATAACTTGGCATTTTCCGTACATATACATACAGGGTGTCCCGAGGAATCGTTTACAAATTTTCAAAGATTGGAGAGGAAGGCAAGCGAAGTAATTTTTGCTACGCAACATATGGTCGGAAACGTCACCTTGGTATTAAAAAAAGTGATTTATTGCATATCGCTTGTTATTGTACGTTACAACGATAATTGATAAAATGCATAAAACAGGCATAAACTTGCATAGTTTAATGTGCTGTTGGGTGTTTTGCTGCTTGTTCATCGTTCCAAAGTTACTACAATTCGTGTTGAGTTGCTGTACTTTAGTGAAAATGGGAGAGCAGTTCACGTTTGCAGAATTCGCTGACATGCATCTGGTGTATGGAGAAACCGGTGGCAATGCGAGGGCAGCGGAGAGGTTGTACCGTGAAAGGTTTCTAACAAGGAGCCATCCATCGCATCCTACATTTTCTGCCGTTGATCGCCGGTTGCGTGAAACCGTATCAGTTAAGGTCAGAAAAGAGGCGTCAGGAGCAAGACGAGTGCGAACACAATCTTTTGAAAATGAGGTGCTCTAGCGATTTGAGGACAATCCGTCCACCAGCACAACCGCAGTTGTCCATGCAATGGGTGTTCAGCATATGCGTGTATCGGAGGTGCTTCACGAGCAAGGGTTGTACCCGTTCCACAACCAGAAAGTCCAGCCACTCCTGCCAAACGACTACGAGCTCAGAACGAAGTACTGCGAATGGTTCTTAGAGCGTTGCAATGCGGACAATTCCCACCGCGCATCCTGTTTACCGATGGAGCTACCTTCACGAGGGATGGGATTTTCAACTTTAAAAACAACCACGCCTGGAGTGAGGACAATCCGCATGCAAATCTGTTGAGAGGCCATCAACAACGATTCAGCATCAACATTTGGGCCGGCATTGTCGAAGATCGTTTGGTGGGCCTTTACATGTTACCACCTCGCCTGAATGGCGAAATTTATGTAACCTTCCACCAAGAAGTTTTGCTGGAGTTATTAGAAGACATGCCCCTAGCAGTCAGGCAGGGTATGTGGTTTCAACATGATGCGGCCTCCGCTCATTTCAGTCACGCTGTACGCCAACATCTGGATCTTATATATCGCAATCATTGGATAGGCAGGGACGGGACCGTCAATTGGCCAGCACGTTCCCTTAATTTAACGCCGCTGGATTTCTTCCTATAGGGACATTTAAAAAGCTTAGTGTACGTGACTCCAGTGAACACACAGGAAGACTTGGTAGCTCGAATTATTGATGCCTGTGGAAAGATCCGGGAAAGGAATGTTTGCCAGAGTTCGACCTAATATGGTGCTTCGCTGCCACGCTTGCAACGATGTTGTAGGTCTACAGTTCGAGCAATTATTATGAATGATGGTTGTTAAGTACCATTTTGTTGTTTTTACTTCTGTAACTTACGATAAAAAGCAATCTGTAATAAATATTTTTTTTTTCAATAGCCAGGAGACGTTTCCGACCATATGTTGCGTAGCGAAAATTACTTCACTTGTCTTCCTCTCCAATCCCTGAAAATTTGTAAACGATTTATATATATAAGTTTTCCTCATTTTGCAGCCCCCAAATCCACCTGGGTTGCAAAAGCCCCACAGCCCGCATTCTCCTAAAAAGTACAATCGACCAGTAGAATGTCTCCAAACAACGAATGTCACACAAATATTCATTTTAAGGTTTTTCTGATAATTATAACGTTTTCCCCAGTTTGCAACACCCAAATCCACCTCGGTTGCAAAAGTCCCACATCCCAAATTCTTTTAAAAAATACAATCGACTAGTAGAACGTCTCCAAACAGCGAATGTTACACAAATTAATTTTAAGGTTTTTCTGATAATTATAACGTTTTTCCCCATTTTGCAACTCCCAAATCCACCTGAGCCGGAAAAGTCTTAAAACCCCACAGACTCATCCACATACTGCCAAATACAAAATTCGACATTTAATTATTTTCCCGTGTTGATGCGAACATCCCATTTACTACAATCGCACCTCAGCTTCATACCTCTGTAACTTCGCCCCCGTGCATCGCAGACCCCAAAAACCAGCCAGTACGATGAGCGTTGGTTCTTTCCAATTAGCCCCAAATTACATTTAGATTTTTCCAAAAATATGCGCTGCAACAGCACCGAAGGCTTTGGTGTAAAAAAAATCGTTTTAACCCCAGTATTGTCGCCCTCTCGAACGCTAAAGTTTCACAACTTCTCTGGAAAATTCGCCCTTGACGAGATCTTCAAAATGACACCAACAACATCCACCTGCAAGACGTAAAGCTTGCACAAATTCGCAAAAACTGTGCATTTTCCAAGCGTCACACAAATCGCTAAAAGAGCACCGTACTAGCGTCCCATCTCCAATTCGTTAAACATTTTCAATGTTAAAAGATTCAATTTCTCTTACACCTTTAACTGTATCATTAATCACCAAGTTGCATGTCTAATGTCTACTACAAAAAAATGGAAACTTGCCTATTCACCAAGTTAAAATGCACAAATGTAAACAATAATCAACACATTGTCAATCGTAGCATTTTTTCGCGCCTCTACTGTATTGTAGTTCGTAAAGTACCTTACGGAATACGGATGAGGTAATTACGGTACAGTAGGCAACTCTGCTGCTAACAGAATGAGGATAGGGATAGGCGTCAAAACAATCCATAAATCCAACACTTAATCATCATGCTGTTAAATTATAGAATTCTTACAATACGGGCGGTATTAAGTGAACTCAAATTAGCCTTACGACTGCAGGAAGTTCGCCACTTTCATTACCTTATGCCCCATATTACAAAATAATCTGTGTCAGCTTTAATTTAAAGGCCGGCAATTCAAAACTACTTTTGCTTTTTGCGTGGACATTCCATTATGATAGAAATAAAAATAGAAAGGTTTTTTCTGCTTGCGTTTATTGAATGAATGAAAAAGAAAACTAGGTGGTCCTTTAGGGCCCCTCAGGCTCAGGGCGTCCCGCGGCCGCGGGGTCTGCGGGTACCAGTTGCGCCACTGATTATAAACGCAAAACCGAAAAAATCAAATTTACTTCTGTTTCAAATAAATAGACTGAAGGGTAGCTTATAGGGTTTGTATGAAAACGCTTTATCTGTATGGTAACGCGATTCCTTTTTATTTACCTTCTGTGCTGTTATAAGCGCCCTTTCAAATCAACAATTTCATCAACGTTTCTTATTTTTACCACAAACGAGCTCTCTTTTCATCTCTTGGTGATCTTCTGCGTACCTGCACGTGTAATCAATGACTGAAAAACAACTTTGTTTACTACAAAATACGCATTTCCAGCCAGCCTTGCTTTAGAGGGTGGCACTCGATATTAAAACGTAGACGATTGTCGGCGTTTCAAAACGTCCTGAATAGGCTGGAGGCTTAATGCTCAATGCTGTATTGACTTATGCAGAAGTTTGTTTGCTGCATTTTCGCAGTTGGACACGTGCCGCTACTAGGCCAAACAAAAGTTTGTACACAAACCGCTATTAGATAGTACTGGAGCTTATCTATTTATTGCATAGCTTTTGTGTACTTGTGGTTTAGATATTAACTTGTTATATAGGTCAAATGGGAACCAAATTATATGTTATCGAAGAATAAATGGACATGGTATATCTTTTTATTGCAGTAATAGTAAATTAGTAAAAGTGCACTTCACGGAATTTATAATAGGCCACTGTCCTGTAAGCGAAAGAGGTAATAATAAAATACTAAACAGATACTGAGAGATATTAAAAGACGTAGTGTCTAGTAAATGCAAATTTTTGTAGGAAATTAATTACACCTTATTTCAGTTTTTACAAGCCTCAGTAAATTGTCTAGTGGTTGTTATAATCAGGAGATTAAAATAGAGCGCTGCTTAAATTCCATTTACCACTTCTTACAAAGTAAGTGTGCAGACAGCCATTATTGAATAAACGAAGAATTAATATCCAGTCACTCCGAATATCGTTTGAAATAAAATTTTAGAAAATAAGGTTTGTTAGTTGAATGAGATCAGAATAACTGTATCTAATGAAAACTGTTCACAGAGATGTATTGGAGAGTTGACAATGACTATTCAACTCACCCCCTTCATGTTGACTATTAACCAATCATAATTTAGTATTTTTGTTATTTGCACCAATTAGCGTGAACTATGTTGACAATTTTCACTAGTGAAAATAATCGACAATTTTCACTAGTGGTATAGTGAATATTTTAAACAGATGTGGTTTTTATTAGAAAAAGTCAATATTAGTGTTCTGTTACTATAGAAATTGCGTAGTTTGTTGCTAGATTTACTGAAAACTAATTTGAAAAAGTAGTTTGGTTCATTGAATAGTCCCTCGAATGCCATTCGTAGTCAAAGTTACGTTGAATATTTTTGCGGTGGTATCACTACTCATGTCCATTGCGCTTAGGTTTGATTAGGACGAGTGCGCTAGCTGACTACTCATGGTATTATAAGTGACAGTTTCTGTGGCAAAGTAAAATATTTTACAACGTTAAAGCATTATAACTTTACTTAAGGTTATGACATTAGAAACATTGTAACGCTAATATGCTCTAAAAATATTATTCTGACTAATTAGCAAATAGAAGTCATACCTTTGATCACTGATATAAGACATATAATATTATCACGCGTTAAGCATATATCAAATGAATAAATGTATTTCTAAAAGTGGCTCGTTTGTTTAATAAAACTAAACACTCGATGTGACGTTCTGCTGGGAAAATTACTTTTAAAAAGTAATTAATTACTAATTACCAATTACCGCCCAATGTAGTACTTTAATTACCAGATTCAATTAATCACAGTAAATAGTAATTCAATTACCAATTACTTAGTAATTGTAATTGTACAATATCAATTACTTTTTCAATTACTTTCAATAAAACTTATTGTCATATAGTTGTATTTAGTAGAACTTTCTTGCAGGTGTCGTGTCGATTCGTAATCGCAATTTAAAAATGCTTAATTTTTATGTTTGTTAACTATAGTAACCTAATACTTTATCACTCTTGAAGATTTTTTGATAATTAAATCTCCTATCTACATGCACCGTTCACCAAAACCAAAAGTTTTTTAGTTTCGTTTGATGTAAGATGTAAGTCAATAAATAAATTCAAGGATAACAATTATACAGGGTGTTCCAAAAAATGGGACACTTATTTGGCATCGATTTCTTAGGTTCTAATAAACCTTAGTACAAAGTCCCTTCTGTAAAAACGTTTAGGGACTTGGAAGTTCAAATTTATATATTTTTTTATATTACATAATTCCCACATAGGTTATCACTGAAGTTGAGCTTTTTATCACGATTGTGGATTTAGTTGCCAGAGGCCCGTAGGGCCAAAGCAATTACACCATATGAGGGATGAAAAGGAACTTCCATTACTGAGGGGTACATTGTTTTTTTAAATCGAGAAATCGCGAAATTACAACATTTTAACCAACTTTTGTAGGTTATGTTGACGTCGGTTGAGGTTTACTTATCGCCCAGCTGCCTACAACAAGTCGTAAAACAATGGATTACATCACTGCCGATTTCTCGTATTTTATTTGACGATTTCGACGTTCTTCACTGCCGATTTAAAAAAAAAAAATTTCGAATTTCAGTTTGGCTAGAATTTGTAATGGTATTAGAAAAAATAGCACGCTGAAAAGCGATTTTTCCATGTTCGTGATGAATTTATTAATCCACTCGCTTTGCATCGCTCTCTCGTAAATTAAGCGTTGAAAAAATCTCACTTTTCATAGCTTGTGTAACAATCTACTATTAAAGGCGCCTAACGTGGGGCTGAATGACGAAAATACTTAACTTACCTAAGTATACAGGGTGGAGCATTGCATTTCTTAATTATTTGACAGCAAATTTCTATTTAGATTTTGTAGAAGAACACTACGTGGTGATCCAATTGGCGCAACTTGAGCAATTTTTGTTGGCTCAGTTCGAAAATACTTTTTTACCCCTTTACACGAAAGTGACATTTTCTGTCGCCTGTTAGGGTTTCCCGAAAATATACGTTTGGTTCCCTGGTCGGTTTCCAATCGCAGTGGGAGGGATATAATACATTGACTGCCTTTGCCATTAGAGACGGGAGGCAATGTGATTAATAATAAATCAACTAGCCTCCTGATTTTCAACAGTAATATCCCAAGTGCATTAAAATAGCCGATTAAATTTTGACGTTTTCTGTCAGAATGTTTTGCTAAGAAATTTGTCAAGTAAATTTGCCGCTCAACAAGAATCCCGAGTGCGCAGCACGAGGGATTTTGAAGCGAAAAATTTACGAGATATATTTCTTCAGAGCAAAACATTCTGACAGAAAATCGTCAAAATTTATTCAGGCTAGTTTACATGCACGCGGGATGTTCGGAGTGATTATTTCCTGAATAAATAGATAAAATTCAGTTGGTGAAGCACCTTTAATAATCATGTTAAATTTATGCACAAGCGATTAAATTTTGACATAAATTTAACCGCGGTTAAATTTTGACGTTTGAATTTAAGTCATTATTAAACTGACAGAAACCATGGTGATTACGCATTATTATGGATATGAAGGAAATAATCATATTTAAATATTTTTTAATGCAGCTGAATACAAACGATAGTTTCATCATAAAATGTAAAAGTGTTTTAAGTATAACTCTGGACTAAAACGTCATTTCCTCCCTTGCATGATTACAATTGATTAGGTACTGTTCTCGCTAACGCTGAAGAATTAATCTACATCCGCGTGAGGAAATGATACATTTTCCTCCCTAGTAATACCAAAGAATATAGATAGAACTCACGCCGTCTTCGACTGCAGTTGGCAGGCGACCCCCCTGATTTGCGATTGATAGTGACTCGCCTGGGCAGTGCCCGAGTGAGACAATTTGGTGTTTTGATTGCAACTTTGGATCGTAAGCAATTAAAGTAAGTATCATTTCTCCAGCCCCCTTTGTTTGTGCTTAAAGTTGATAACAAGATTTCAAAAATTAATAAGTAGAACATCAACCCATGTTGCTTTCTGGAATCTTTAATCCATTTCAGAGATTTTTCAACAAAACATGTGATATATTCTGGACAGTGATACCAGTCGTCAAGGTATGAGTTTAATTTAAATTTTCGAATTTTTGCAGTAAATTATAGAAAAACAGAAAACATGAACCAATTAGACTTTGTATGACAAATTTTCAAACATGGTAAAAAAATTCAAAATAACGCCAAATAGAACAACAAACTAGAAATTGTTTTTTTAATTTTGAAAAGTTCTTTGTTAGAGCTCAGTCGCTTTCTCAAATGGGCATTTTGCTGATAGACCGCTTTTATAAGGACATTTTATTGACAATCTTGCTGCTCCAAAGGACAGAAGAATTGATCTGCATGTTAGCAAAACAATCTAGACATGTTAAAGATTTCTTACTTAATATTACCTACATGCTTTATTTTGAAAAACAATGCCGGTTACCTTTTCTTTAGGTAATTTTTATGGTATGTTAATGGTAATATGGACTCCAAAGTGCATATTGTAATATATTTATTTAAAAAATATAACAACCTCCGCAGTTACTACCCCACTCTTTTATGACCCCAAGACCTTCACCAATAATTTATTTATGTTACGTACCTCCACTACCTACAAGGAGGCAAATTGAATCAATAAATTCTTTGTATTTTGAACTCACCTCTTTTTACATTAAAGGTAGTATTGGATTCACCCCAAAAATTTGAAATTGAGTTTTCAACAGATGTTCAAGTTTTCGCGTCCCCTGGATCCAAAAAAACATGTTTTTGTTCATTGGTCTGTCTGTCAGTCTGTGTATGAACAGAATATCTCAAAAACTAAAAGAGGTATGGCGTTGAAACTTCATATATAAGTTTTGTGTACTATCTAGATGCGAAAACCAGATTTTAAGGAAAACCGCATAACCGGAAGTATGATGTTTACTCTTGTGATTTTTCAGTTTTTCTCGATTTTTTCAAAAACGGCTCTAACGATTTTTTCCAAACTTTACATTTTTAGTGTGTATTAATGTGAGATAGGTTGTTTTTCAGTGAATACCTCTAAAATGGGTTTCTTTTGGTTTTTTTATTAACTCCTTATTTAAATAAAACACCCGGTATATTATTACATTTTTAATTCAGCTTAACATTTGAGAAAAAATGTGTTTCTTGAACTAACGCTTTATTTTGTACGGTTTTTGTAGAATTGTAATTTTTGAAATTTTTGACAAATGCCTAAAAATTAAAATTCAAGTTTTTGGCTAATTTTAAGATCACTGTAAAAGGAATTTGTGTGCACGTATCGCACTAGATTTTTTATATTTTGAGCAGGGGGAAAACCACAGAAAAGACGTGAAATGTACGTATCATCAGGTGAAATTTCCCACAAACCATTTTAGTTCTCAGAAGACTCGTGTGTGTAAACAATTTAATATTTTTTGTTCGGAAAATGTAATAATAGTATATTATTATATGAGCGATTATGACAGCCATTATTCACGAAGATGACATTTGCGCCACAAGCCGAAGGCGCGTGGCGCAAGTCATCTGAGTGAATAATGGCCATAATCGCTCATATAATACGATATTTTATCTACTCCTATGCAATAGGAGCCTTGTGTTCATATTTCAGAATTATGACATTTGTGACAGCTGTTAACTTCAAAAGTTATTTAATAATAAAAATGAATTTTGTGATTGGCATCAACCTATTGAATAATGAAAATAGAATTTTCTGATTGGTTGCAATTTGCAAACTGTGGAATAATGAAAATAGAATTTTATGATTGGCTGCAAACCGTGAATTATGAATCATAATTCATGGCCATTGTGCAGTAGGAGTAGATAAAATATAATTTATTTATTTGTAGGAATGGATTAATAGCAATAACTTATATGACTTTCCCTTAAAAACACTTGATTCTAGTAACCTGCAAGAAAATAATAGTAATTCTCAGAATTTCAAAATAAATCCAGCATATTTGTAGATAAAATCTATGCAGAATTTATAGCCTGCCCAATTACTTCTTCCTCGGGAAAAACAAAAGATGAGACTTCAAAACTAAGTAATCAGAAAATTAGTAGCTCTTCTACTATTGTAAGTGAATCAGACCTAACTGTAGATGATGATAAGGACGTGAATTTGAACCAGAGGGTAACATTTCTCAAAAGAGTTCATCATGTCAATCAAATGAATAACAAATTACTTTGCCAGTTGAAGACAATATTATTAAACCCTCGCTAAAATACAGCTGGTAAGATATCAAAACATATATGAAATTGGAATAATTATTTAGTAGTGTATATAAATTTGTGTATTGTTTCACATATTCAAACTGCTGAAACAACTTGCTAGGATGCGTCAAGAAGTTTGAGTCTTAATGTAGTTTTTTTTATTCTATTTAATCTGTTAATTACTGCATTTTGAAGTATTGTGTCTTTAATTCTCTAACTTCTTTAAATTATTTTTCCTTCTAGATTATTAGATATCACTATTATTATTAAATGCAGGAAAACGCAATTTAAAATTAGCTTGATTTAGAGTCTTTTTTAGATAATATGAGGAAATGATGCATCATTATTAAAATTCAACTTAACAGAAGAAACCATGTGTTTTATTTTAATTTAATTAGCTAACGACTGATAAACCCCACGAAAATTAACGATTTAAATTTAAAAGAATCTAAAAACCCTAAATACGAAAAGAAAACGCAACAAAAATTATCGTTTGGCATTTTATTAAAAAAAAGAACGTTGCAGCTGCAAAGAAAAAGTTAACATAAAATGTACTTGTTTTGAAAAAGAAACAGAATAAAAGGGATGTCAAACGCTTGTTTTTTGCAAAACGTATTTTGAACTGCTTAAATTAAAAACACGTAAACATAATGCTATATAGTTATAATGAACGTATAATCGAAGTGGCAACCTTATCGATTTTTGACTGTAGCTCAAAAACAAAGGGACATTTCCAAATGTAACGAAAATGGGACATACCTTCTTACTCCCTGTACGCGTAATTATTAGGAAGTTATACAAAAACGAAACACCCGATCTTAATGCTTAGTATGCTATTGAACAGCAAGTCTGCTCAAGAATCAGTGCTTAAAAATAAATAACAAATTATGTCTCCCGACTTCTACTTATGATCTAAAATATCAAATAAAATAAGCTGCCGACGTCCGCAGGTCAAAAGCGATGTTGCCGCGATTTTGGAGGTCATAATATGCTTTACGTATACCGGAGGCGACTTAGCACAGGGCTTGCCTAGCTTAGAAGCGATCCCAGCGCCACCGGTCTATACTCAAACTAAAAGACCGTTTTGCAGGTACTTGGGGTAAGAATCACCTCCGGGCAAATTTTCGGGAATGGACTCTGAGCAACATCTAGTGGTGGAATTTTTGAAAAGTATGGCGAAACGTTGTCACCTCCGAAAACGGAAGTGAAACGTAATTTCAGAAGTGACTTCGTTGGACACGTATCTATTATATATAATATATATATATATATATATATTATTACGAAGGTTTTCGCGGCTGATATGTATTAAAGCAAAGAATATAGATAGGGGAAGAAGGACAGCCTATGGGTTATTAGCGTATTATTTAAAAGCTCCTCAGTTCTTGCCTGGCCGTCAAGCAGCCGCCGCCAGTACTAATGAACTTGTTCAGGGCTACGGTCGGAAACGCATTTACAGATTCCTGTCGCATTTCTCCCAAAAACGGGTCTCAGCGTTGCCAGATTGCAAGGAAGTTACAGAGTTATGATTTTAACAGCTATTTGTATAAGAGCGAAATGGCAATTTGATTTTGCGCTCAAAATATACACAAGATTTTATACAGAGTGGGGTCATCTTCGAGGTGCCACCATTGGCATCTCGGAAACGGTAAGAGATACAACTTCGGTCAAATGGGGAAAAAGGTGCACATTTATGAGGCCAATTTATTGACGCTTCTGTTTTTCCGAAAAAAACGCATAGCCTACTTGTTATAATCGAAAAACTGAAACTGGTCGATTTTTTCAACCATGCATAACTTTTTTATTATTTCATATAATTTCAATTTTCAAAAAGAGCTTGTAGGGAATTGTAGGCTCTACATAATAGGCCTACTTTAATATTTTTCTGATTCGTAATTTTTGAGGTACAGCCCAAACTTACATTTTTTTAAATGGAATGAATATCAAAATTTTGCATCATTGGAAAGCTTGTTTTTTTCCCTTTTCATTCATTTATGGTTTCACATAGGTACTTATTTTCACAAACTTTTACAATATTTCATAAAACACTTTTTAATCTAGTGTGCCTTGACTGTGTTAGTTGTAAAAACAAATGAATAGTGTGCTCTGGTTGCTATGTAACAAAACAAAAGACAATTTGCAGTGAAAACTTTATAAACATACTGCAATAAGAAATAATAAGCTACTAACTATTCAAAGTTTAATCATATGCTCAAAATTATAGTTATTATTAGTGACTTGTATTTGATACTTTTTCCACAAATATTAAAGTTTGGCAAATGTTTTACGTTTTATGAAAATAGGTTTTTCGGACAGTTCTATGGTAAATAAGTCAATAGTCAATAGGTCGTTACCTACTTTCGATTAATTCTTCATTAGCATCGTTCCTTACTGATGTGCTTTCCTGATAAGACGTGTCCCATTCCTTAGGCTAATTAACAAGTCTCTCGTGAACCGCGAACCAATACGGTTGTAGTTTTACGCGAAGTGTTTAAACAAAGTGATTACTAATAATAATTGCATTATTGTTCCGTGATCGCTTAACAACATTCGATATCTGAATTGAAGTTAATACAAATACCGCACGCCTGCCTTATCTACAAACCAAAAAATATCGTACTTGCGGGAATTATCGGCAAATTTAAGCGCAAATAAATTTAAACGTAAAAATAACAGTGATACATCGAACAGCAGAATGAGTTTTACAAATGATCGAATTATGTCAGAAGATAAGATTATGCATATTGATCCAGAAGTAACAGTTATCTGCGAAGGCGGCTTATCACCTAATTCACAAAAATCCCATGCCACAAGCTACAAACGCCCCAACCAATCTCCACCAGCAGAGAATTCGAATAAACGCTACGTTTTTGATAACAGTAAATTAATAAAAGAAAATAAATATTATCTTCCTCCTCAAAAGGAGCCAAGTCTTGTGGCAACTGAAAAGATCACTCAAGAAGTTAAGCCAGTAAAAATCTCACCTATATTTATTCACGACGCTCACAATTATCAACAATTAATAAAAGATATTAAATCAAATATTAAAGACGAGTTTATATTAACCAATAAAGGCACGCAAGTCAAAGTAAACTTAAACACAATCGATGACTTTCGTTCCCTCACGACTTACTTTGATAAAGAAAAAAATGTAAATTATCACACATATCAAAACCAGACACGTCCAACAAAGTCTCAGTAATTATTCGAAATATTCCAGTTTCAATAACAAACGACGAGATAAAACAAGAACTGATTGATAAAAAATATCCTGTAATAAGTGTTACGCGCTTACAGAATAGAGATAAACAGCCAATCCCGATTTGTGCTGTAATATTAAATAAAAAGGAGAACGTAGAAACAATTACAGTTTGAACTACCTCTATTATTGTAAAGTATCCGTCGAGCCAAGAAGAACCGGTAAAATTATCCCACAATGCACTCGTTGCCAGCGATACTCGCATACGAAAAACTACTGCAAACTAAATCCCAGGTGTGTGAAGTGCTTAGGGGATCACCATTTCTCGCAGTGCACAAAAACCAAAAATGAAAAACCCAGATGCGTTAATTGCCAAGGAGAGCACACTGCAAACTACAAGGGTTGTGAGTATTATAAAAAGTTAACAACCAAACGAACCATTTCAGCCGATAGATACACCACTCCTTATTATAAATATGCAGACGCAATTCGAAACGAATCAGTTAACCATCCCAATAATGCAAATAGCCATCCCAACAATGGAAATACTAAAAAATCCAATAAATCAAGTTCACTCATAGAGCAAATAGTACACTCAATTATTGAAATCATCATGCCTCATATAAGCAAAATTAAAGAAGTCCTTCTTCCGTTAATTCCAATTTTATTACAAAATGTCAACAAATAAAATAACCAAAAGCTACTCGAACCTAATCATCACAAACTGGAATGCAAATGGAATTACTCGACAACGATCAATAGTTATCGCGTTCTTGGAAAGGCATAATGTAGATATTTTATGTGTCACCGAAACACATTTGGTGATAAATCAGAAACTGAGTATACCGGGATATAATGTCTTCCGAAAAGACAGGCCAGGAAATACTGCTTCGGGAGGGGTTGCAATAATTTCCAAAAAGCATCTTGCTATATACCATATCGAAACCACAACAATGGACAATATAGAAACAACATCTGTAATAATTGAACTTCGAAATGGAGGAAAATTAAAGGTCATCTGTGCATATAAACAACCAAATAAACGTATTAGTGCTAATGACCTGCAACACTTATTTAATGACAACATAGCAACTTTACTCATAGGAGATCTGAATTGCAAACATACAATCTGGGGGTGTAGAGCAAATAACCCAGATGGTATTAGACTATACGAGATACTAACTAAATATGGTATTCAGATTACGCCACCTTCTGAACCGACGTACATACCTTATCGAATAGACCACCAACCAGATATTCTCGATGTCATACTACATAAGAACTTCTCAAGTCCGATTAGTCAGATGGTGTTGCCCGAACTAGATTCTGATCATCTGCCGATTATTTTAACTTTTGATAATCAACCAAAGATAGCTGATAAAATACCTAAACTAATCAATGGAAAAATTGATTGGAAGATGTTCACCCAGACATTGCAGCAACAAATAAATTGTCCTATTGCACTAAACAACAAATTCGACATCAATAGTAGCATAGATGCTTTATTAAAAATAATTAAGAACTCAGTTGAAGCGGCTACTACCATTCAGAAACCAAGACGCATAACTGACTTTATGAACCCACCTACCAATATACAGCAATTAATTAAAGAAAAACACAGAACTCGAAGATTGTGGATTAAAACAAGAGACCCAGCAGTGAGATCGCACTTAAATTACTTAATACGCAAAATTCAACGGGAATTGGAACAACATAGAATAAACAACTACCAGACATACATCCGTGAGCTTGAACCACAAGATCCAACAATGTGGAGGGCAACCAGACGAATCTTAAAACAGCACCATAATATATCCACCATCAAGACCAATATCGGAACTTACTCATCTGATGAGGAGAAATGCGCATTGTTTGTGAGTCACTTGGCCAATACATTTACTACTACCAAAGACCCTCTGAACGAAAACTTCAACAACAACGTCGAAAAGGAGCTGCTGGAAAGATTTCCTCTTCATCCAGATGAAATTTCACCAATAACACCACATGAAATCAAGACTATTATAAATAAGTTACCACCAAAAAAAGCACCAGGTCATGACCTAATCCCAAACTGCTTATTGAAAAATTTACCAAAGAAGGCAGTAGTATACGTGACAGCAGTGCTTAACGCTTGTTTAAGGATTGGATACTTTCCTGACCAATGGAAATATGCCCATATTTTGCTATTTCATAAACCGGGTAAGAAATCTCATGACATCGCTGGGTATCGACCGATAAGTTTACTTCCGACCTTATCGAAGGTGTTTGAAAAGGCAATTTATGCGCGTCTGGTAGAATATGTAAATAAAAATGAAGTTTTCCCGAATTTTCAGTTTGGGTTTAGAAGCCACCATTCTACTGTTCACCAACTTAACCGTGTTACAGAAATTATTGAACGCGGATTTGAACAAAAACATTATTCAGCTACCATATTTCTCGATATCAAGCAAGCGTTCGATACCGTGTGGCACAGGGGACTCTTGTATAAACTCATGGAAACTAAATTGCCTAGTTACCTGTTATGCATTATTAAGTCATTTTTAGAGGATCGTAAATTCTCCGTTGTAATAAACTCTAAAATATCGGAAATAAAATTGGCTAAAGCAGGAGTGCCGCAAGGATCAATACTTGGGCCCATTTTATTCAACTTCTACGTCCACGACATTCCCCAACTGGAAAACACAGCATTGGCCATGTTCGCAGATGACACTGCTATCATTAGTCAAAACTACGATATCAACACGGCAATCACACAATTACAGGAGAGTGTGGACATAATTAGCGAGTGGTTCAGCAAATGGCGTTTAGAACTAAATACCAACAAAACCGAGGCTAAAATATTTTCGTTGCGTCGCAAAAATAAGCCACCAAATATTGTCTTAAAAAATATAATAATTCCATGGAACAAAGATGATAACGCCGTAAAATACCTGGGTGTCTACTTAGACAATAGATTAACGTGGGCATATCACATCAATAAGAAGGTAAACGAGGCGCATTCAAGACTCGTACAACTATATCCTCTAATAAATAAAAACTCTCATCTTAAAATCAAGTGTGGAACGCTAATATACTCGTCTATTATTCGACCTGTGATAATGTATGGATGCCCTGTATGGGGTGGTGCCAGTGAGACTCAGCTAAAGAAACTGCAAAGGTTTCAAAATAAAGTTTTAAGAATAGTTTTAAATGCACAGTGGTTTGTTAGGAACTATCAGATTCACCGAGAGGCGGGAGTGGTTACCATCAAAGAAGCAATTCAGACAATATGCAAACGCCATTTTCTTAATATTCACGACTGTCCAGCAGCTCACGTCTATTCCATCGGTGAAAGGAAAATTCATGCGAGATTAAAACGAAAATTACCGCAGGATTTATATTTATCAGATTCGGATGACAATAAAATAAGGCTAATTAACAGGACAGCTTATAAGAATTTCTTCTGGAAATTCACATTCAGTTGTGCTGAAGTTTGTCTTCAGTGTTGTCATACTCTTTTGACGTTTCCTTTTCCGAAATTGATCACTCGAACGCTTAATCTTAATCATGGTTAATTCGTGCGTATATTTTGAATGTAAGCGAAATCGCAGAACCTACTGCGATTTAAGCTTTTTTCGTTTTCCTATAGAAAAAGAAAGACGCGATTGTGGTTGATTAATTGTGGCAATCCACAGCTTTTCACGTTATCTGAAGAACAATTACGTGAAATAACTGTGTGTGCCATGCATTTTTCCGAAAAGCATTTTATGTCATAATGCTGTTCCCTTAAATTACAAAACTGCCATGCAACCTGACCAAGCAACATCGCCAGTGTCGCCCAAAGAACTCGCATTTAAAAAAGAGATCATGCCAAGGGTCTATGGTAAAGCGACGTCTTGTTCGGGCTCTTTTCATTTGGATGAAGATCATATTGCTTCGCCTATGCAATTAGATGCAGATACCATACCGGATTCGTCTATGATACAGGTTAGTTCCTTTAAAAATGCCCGTTCTGTATACAGTGTGGTGATAACGTCCCGCACAAAATTCATTATTTTCTTATTTAATGTTTTTTGGGAAAACCCCGAAACACGTCATTTTATTTTTTAAAAAGACTCAATTTTCCCCCTTATTTTGATAGATCTCCTCACCAGTTAAATGATGATATAAAAAAATTAGTGCCCCTCGGAGGTAACAATTGTTTTGAGAAAAATACACATGAAGTTCAAACAATTCAGAATTTATTCGTAATGAAAATAAGAGCTATGACAAAAACTACCTAATTTTGATTTTAAAACATTTACCACTGTTTCACAAATGTGTCAAAGTCAACAATTTAACGTTTCTAAGGAAACAGATGTGGTGCGTTATTTTAATTTTAAAAAATTCTGAATTTTTTTAACTTTATGTGTATTTTTCTCAAAAATTGTTATGTGGGGTACTAATTTTTTATATCAACATTTAACTGGCGAGATCTATCAACATAAGGGGGGGGGGGGATAGAATTTCCATTTGAAAAAATTAATAATGACGTCATAGCGCAGAAACAAAAGCCTCCCTCCCCCTTCTATTTTTAAAAAATTAATTGTTTATTCTAATTGTCGTTACTATTTTGCTTCAAAGAATCAGAAAATAAAAAGATCGAATTTTTATGCCATACAAAATATGATTTTCAGGGACTTCGGAAATTTCACCTAACCATGTTAGGAGGCGGGGTTTTACGATAGCGCTCAAGCAGCCGTTTTGAGGAAAATAACTATACTGTTAAATGCAAAAGAAAATATGAACAATTTCCAGTATGGGAAAGTCTAGGGACGGTGCCATGTCCACTTTTTAAAGAATAAAATTGACGTGTCAGGGTTTTCCCAAAAAACATTAAATAACAAAATTATTAATTTTGTGTGGAACTTTATCACCACACTGTATAATAAAATTTTTAAATTTTCCATCGATAGTAGGTTAACACGATGTCCGATTATAGGGGCTTAAATCTTATAGTTTCCCCAAATTTGTTGCTCGATCTTCGTGTAGGTACTAATTAAATAAGGTATAATTAGTTAAAATTTCTTTTAAAGCTTTATTAATTAAATCAAAACTAAATCCCAAGCAGTAAGTATATAGGGTGATCAATTTTCACTTCTTTAGGCGTTTTTATTCAATAACACAAAATGAACAAAAGTTGGCAGTTTCACAAAATACAGAAAAATTATTGACGTTTTGAATTCTCTGATAAATTGTGTAGAAATATGTAGGCAAAACAATGAGCTTGTAAAGCATTTTAATGGAGCCTACAGCATGAAAATCTTTTCTGTTATTAGTATGTTTTATTTTTAAAAACCATATTTCAACAGGCCATGTTAGAAATGCCAACACCTACCAAAACAAGAAAGCGCCGTAGTTCTGCTGTGCTACATCAAAAAATTGCAAAACTGCGAAGACAAGTGGCGGCAAAAAATTCACAAATTTACCGTATGAAGAAGCAATGTGCACGAAAGGAGGCTAATTTAGATACATTGGGCTTGAAACCAAAAACCGTTCGCGTCTTTGTAAATATGCAACTTTCTCACAAATCTAAACAACCTTGGACAGAAGCTGAAAAAGAATTGACCTTAAATATGTACCACAAATCTCCAGCCCTCTACTTTTTTATGAGAGAAAAATTAAAATTTACTATGCCCTCCAAATCTACAATAGTTTCATGGTTAAGGTTAAACCAACTTAACACTGGCACCAGTACGGAACTAATGAAAAAACTGGCTGTTAAAGTTAACAGCATGACCGATGATGAAAAACAGTGTGTCGTATTACTTGACGAAATGCATTTAAAGAAAGGTCTAGAATATAATCCACGCCAAGATATGATTGAAGGTTTCGAAGATTTAGGACATCTTGGACGGAAAAGCAAAATCGCTAGTCATGCACTAGTGTTTATGGCAAGAGGACTTATTCACAAATGGAACATTCCTGTCAGCTTTTATGTTTCTTCAGGTACCATTAAACATGGAGAGCTATCTTCCCTCATTATTAAAAACATCGAAGAGTTACAAAGAATAGGACTTAAAGTGCGTGCTGTTACTAGTGACCAAGCTGCTACAAATAGAGCTGCATTTTTAAATCTAGGAGTTACTGCAGAACAGCCGTATTTTTTTGTCTGCGACGCAAAAATGTTTGCAATATATGACGTACCGCACTTGATAAAAAGCGTACGGAATAATCTCCTATCAAAGGATTTTTACGTGGAGGGCAAGAAAGTTTCTTGGAAAGATATCGAAGAGGCATACTGTTAAGGACTTTATAAACTTTTGCCGCCTCTCTTACATGCTGAGTTCATGCTGTGCGCAGTGGACTCCCGTGCCGGCATCCGATTCCAAAAACACTTACGTTTCATCTGTCAACGTGGCAGCATGCAAACAGGTCCGCTCTACGAAAGCTAATTCTTGTAAATGTTCAATGTGTTTTTTATTGCTAATAAAGTAACATATTTCCGGCTTTCAACGAGTGTATTTATTCAGTGAAACCTACAATCCATACAGTCCACAAATTCCAAGGCGAGCAAGGCGATCAGCGGTTTTCCAGATACCGAAATCGATCCCGATTAGTGCTCAAACATTGGTCCTACAGATCCGGATGCAAACCACATTAGGTCATTGCGGGTCCAAAACAGCGACACCATTCGACAATATTGGTCATAGGCAAGTACAAAGCATATTCAGTTTTGTATTGCATCGCATACAATCGGCCGCAAGGAAGCAGCGTCCAATTTCGCAGCAACGCGTGGAACAAAGAGGGAGCATGCGGTGCCAGTAGCGAGAGGAAGGAAGACAGCAGACGGTAGATACCCAAACGCCGAGTCTCGCGCCAAATTCGTGCAGGTGTGGAGCCAGCGGCCAGCTGCAAGCGAGACGGTAGTAGGAACAGAAAACCGGCAAGGCGGCACACACCAATATCAAATGTAAGCCTGATTTTCCTATGCATAAATTTGGTTTATTTCGTCTGTGTTTGCATGTGTGCATAATTTCAGCTGCGTATTATTGCGTAAACAAATGGTTTATGAGTCATATAAACATTTTAATTGCGTGAAATGCCAAGCTATTACGTTTGTTAGCGATATCCCCTGCATCTTCAAATTGCAGAGCCGTTTGCGTTGTTAAAACAGTCTCGCGTTCGTGGCGCATTTTTGGTCTTGCGTAGTACACGGCCATCCGCGTCGTGATTCTTTCCCGCGTTGTACCGCGGGCGTTTTCCTGCGTCGTAAGCGACCAGTTTCTCCCGTTATTAGCAAGCGCTGTCTACGTTATAAACAAATTCGCGCCAGAGGCGTGCGAAAGGGTTTTATCATTAAAGAATATTTCAGATTCTGCAAGTAGTAAGGCTACCGCGCGTAGCATTTTGCCTGAAATATCACAGATAGTTGACCCGTTGGGTCCGCGTGCCAGAGGCGTGCAAAGTTCACGCCAGAGGCGTACGAAAAGTTAGTTCGATCTGTTAAATTGTTTTTAATCTCAACAATTATGGATTCGCTTGTAAGAGCACGTGGCTCTATCAAGGGCAAGCTTACGAGTTTCGCAAAATACGTGCAATCGTTGCAAGAAATTTACGAGGTAGATCAATCGTTATCTAGCATTCAAATTATTCAGTTGCAAAAAAGATTGAATAATGCAGCCGCATTGTTATCAGAATATGATGCGGTTCATGAACAAATTTTAGAAACCAGTGAGGATGCAGAACGGGAAATGCAACAGCGAGTCGAATTTGAAGATTCTTATTATTTTGCAACTTCACTAGCTGAATATTTGATTAATGAATACAACAAACAGTCTGATGTTGCATTAGATCGTTCTGGATCGCCTAACGGTAGCGTAAGATCAACGCATTCAAATTGCAGTTCACATTGCAATAATCAAGCTGTACGCCTTCCTGCCATTTCAATTCCCAAATATTCAGGAAACGTTTCAGAATGGCTCGAATTTCGTGAGATTTTTATTAGTTTAATTCATGAGAATCAAACGTTAACTAATATTCAAAAGCTGCATTACTTAAAGGCTAGTTTACAGGGTGATGCAAGCCAAATTATAAAAAGTTTAGAGTTTACTGCGGGTAATTATACTCTAGCTTGGGAGGCATTGTGCAATCGATACAATGATCCAAAAATTCTGGTTCATAACCACCTCAAGGCTATATTTGAACTCGAATCTTGCAGTAAGGAATCTGCAACTAAATTGCGTACGATTAGCGATATGTTATTCAAGCATTTTGCAGCAATTAAATCATTAGCTACCGAAAGCGAGCTTCTTGATTTTGTTATAATTTATGTAGTTTCTAAAAAACTGGACCCCACTACATTTCGTGAATGGGAGGTCCTTAGAAACCGGTCAAGTTCTGACCTGCCTAATCTTGATGAGTTCAAGGAATTCTTACAAAATACAGCGAATCTTCTAGAAACTCTGGAAGTAAAAGATAGCAAGCTTGTACCCGAAAAGTCTTCCAAGGTACATTCGAAATCATTTGTGTCAGGTACCCCTTCGTGTCCACTTTGTAAAGGATCTCATTCCTTGTACAAATGCGATAAGTTTGTCAAGATGTCTGTTCTTGACAGAAAGTCAAAGGCAAAAGAGCTCCGCGTATGCTTTAATTGCCTAACTCAGGGTCACCTTGCGAGCCTTTGTAGCTCCAAATATACGTGTAGAAAGTGCAAATCAAGGCACAACACACTTCTTCATGAGGATAAGCCTCAAAATGCTTCTTCTAGTCAACCAGGATCTGCGATGTCGGCAGAAACCCCTGTTGAACTAAACCAATCGCTTTCGGCATTCTGTTCGAATGCTTTTCAGGTACTCTTACCTACGGCTACCGCTAAACTCATCGCTGATGATGGTACGCCTCATGTTGTGCGAATCCTGTTGGATTCCGGTTCCCAATCGAACTTCATACGTTCAGATCTGTGTAAAAGGTTGAAGCTTCCAATTCGCGAAGTCAACGTTACTGTTTCTGGCTTAAGTAAAGCCACTTCTCAAATCAAGGCTAGGTGTGATATCAAGCTGCAAGCCCCTCACACTTCATACGGCATTGGCCTATCCTGTCTTGTTCTCGATGAGATTACGGGTGTTACCCCAAGTTTTCGCGTCCAGCGAAACAGCTTCAAGGTTCCTGATAACATCAAGTTATCAGATCTGTCCTACGACCAACCGGGCACCATCGACATTCTGATTGGTTCGCCCATTTTCTGGCAGCTCCTTTGTATTGGACAAATTGGTCTAGGCCCAAATCTTCCCATCCTCCAAAAGACTCGTTTTGGTTGGATTGTTTCTGGCCCTACAGGCCCTCCTTCTGCGTACCCTGTACAGTGCAATCTTGGCACGATCGAGGATGCTTCTGACCCCATTGCTAGGTTTTGGCAACTCGAACATTACCCAGAGGAAAAGGTCCGCACAAATGAAGAGAACGCCTGTGAGGCACATTTCGTGCAAAATACTCAACGAGAAGCGAATGGTCGATTCGTTGTCTCTATCCCTCTCAAGGAACCTGTAGAGGTACTGGGCGATTCATTGCAAATCGCGCAGAAAAGATTCTTATCAGTAGAGAGGATTTCAGATTCTGCAAGTAGTAAGGCTACCACGCGTAGCATCTTGCCTGAAATATCCCAGATTTCAGATTCTACAAGTAGTAAGGCTACCAATCGTAGCAGCTTGTCTGAAATTTCCCAGATAGTTGACCCGCTGGGTCTGTCAAGCCTTTGGTGGCACGGTCCCACCTGGCTAAGCGAAAGTGAGGCATCTTGGCCTACTTCCATGTTCAATATTTCAGATTCTACAAGTGGTAAGGCTACCAATCGTAGCAGCTTGTCTGAAATATCCCATATTTCAGATTCTACAAGTGGTAAGGCTACCAATCGTAGCAGCTTGTCTGAAATATCCCATATTTCAAATTCTACAAGTAGTAAGGCTACCAAGCGTAGCATCTTGTCTGAAAGATCGCAGATATTTGACCCGCTGGGTCTGTTAAGCCTTTGGTGGCATGGTCCCACCTGGCTAAGCGAAGGTGAGGCCTCTTGGCCTACTTCCAAACATGTTCGTGCTGAGCTTCCAGAATTCAAAAAGGAAGTTCAGAGTTTTCCTGTAACCTCTGTTGAACCATTTCCGTTCAATCAGTATTCAAGCTTTGCTCGCTTACAACGAGTTATAGCTTATTGCTTTCGTTTTCATAACAATGCGCGAGCCCCCAAAGCTGATCGTCTTTCTGGGCCCCTCTCTACAGATGAACTGCAAGCGTCTATTGTAAGGCTTGCCAGGTTCTCCCAACGCGAGTCATTTCCAGACGAACTTAAACTGTTGTCACAGAGCAAGCCTGTGAAACAATCTTCTGCTTTGATATCCCTGAATCCCTTTCTGGATTCCGAGGGACTGCTAAGAGTTGGTGGTAGGCTCCACAACTCTCAATTACCCTTTGACAAGAAGTTTCCTCTAGTGATTTCTGGCAAACATCCATTCGCCAAACTCCTAGTATCGCATGAGCATCTTCGGCTTCTCCACGCCGGACCTCAAATGCTGTTAGCTAATCTCAGAGAACGATATTGGATCACCTCTGGCAGAAATATCGTCAAGCAAGTGGTTCATCAATGCTTACGGTGTTTTAGATTTTCTCCTAAGTTAACCGAACCCATAATGGGAGACCTGCCAGCCTCTCGTATTCAATCATCGCCCCCATTTCATACGACTGGTATCGATTATGGTGGACCGTTCATGATAAAGGATCGCAAAGGACGTGGTTCTAAACTAGTAAAGTCCTACCTTTGTCTATTCGTTTGTTTTATCACAAAGGCAGTGCACCTTGAATTGGTCGCTGATCTTTCTACTGAAGCTTTCTTAATGGCTTTTCGCCGGTTTGTGGCTCGACGAGGCAAACCGCTCCATGTCTACTCAGACAACGGCACTAACTTTGTAGGCGCTAATTCCGAGTTAATCGAATTAGGCAATTTTCTCGCGGAACAAAACCCTTCTATTTCCGAATCAGTCGCGAACGACGGAGTAGCTTGGCATTTTATACCCGCGCACAGTCCCCACTTTGGCGGATTGTGGGAGGCCGGAATCAAGTCCTCCAAACATCACATACGTCGCGTTATAGGTAACGCTAGTCTAAATTATGATGAATTTAGCACTTTGTTAGCACAGGTGGAAGCGGCCTTAAACTCCCGACCTCTGTCCCCTTTGTCCTCTGATCCAAACGACCTTCAGCCTTTGACTCCTGCTCATTTCCTGATTGGTCGTCCGTTGGTGTCACTGCCTGATCCCAACGTTACTGAGATAGTCGAGTCTCGGCTGTCTAAATACCAGAGAATACAACAACTTCACCAGAATGTGTGGAAGAGATGGAGTAAAGAGTACATCTCGGAACTCCAACAGCGCACCAAATGGCGCACGCATCTTTCGGACCTCCAGCCTGGTTCCATGGTCCTCATCAAGGATGACAATCTACCCCCTCTGAAGTGGAGGTTAGGCCGGGTCACCGAGCTGCACCCTGGCCTTGACGGCGTTACGCGTGTGGCGTCAGTGAACACTGTGTCAGGGATCGTGAAGCGATCCTTCGCTAAATTGTGCCCGCTACCTAGTGTTGTGAACTAGTGCGTTAGCGTTCAGCGCAGTTTTCGTAAAGCCTTTTGGCTCCCCATTGTTCGGGTTTTCTTGTACTAGATTAAGATCCATGTACTATTAGGCTTTGTATATATGTGTGTTCATGTTACATGTTTTACTCTAGCTTTTACATGTCAACTCTGTACTGTTTTATTTGAAAGGTTACCCTTTCCAAGGCGGGCGGTATGTTAAGGACTTTATAAACTTTTGCCGCCTCTCTTACATGCTGAGTTCATGCTGTGCGCAGTGGACTCCCGTGCCGGCATCCGATTCCAAAAACACTTACGTTTCATCTGTCAACGTGGCAGCATGCAAACAGGTCCGCTCTACGAAAGCTAATTCTTGTAAATGTTCAATGTGTTTTTTATTGCTAATAAAGTAACATATTTCCGGCTTTCAACGAGTGTATTTATTCAGTGAAACCTACAATCCATACAGTCCACAAATTCCAAGGCGAGCAAGGCGATCAGCGGTTTTCCAGATACCGAAATCGATCCCGATTAGTGCTCAAACACATACAAAATAGATAAATCTTCTTGTACTGTTCGAGCAGCTGTAAAAATCACGGATGCCCACATCTACCCCAATACTTTCCAGCGAATGAGGGTTAAATTTGCAACGCAAGTGTTTTCCAACACCATGAGTGCTACGATAAGAACTGCTGTTGGAACGGGCGAGTTAAAAAGCACCAGCGCTCTGGATACTGCAGAATTCGTACAGACAATTAACTATTTATTTGATTGCTTAAACAGTCGAATGCTGAAAGACCGTAACCCATATGCATGTACTCTATCCGTCAACGTACCGCGTACTGAAAATAATTTGAAAGAGTATTTGCAGTGCTGTTGTCAACATGGCGAATGTTGAAGTGCCAGAAAAAGACGTCATGGGATATGTTGAGGACATACCATATACAGTTGCTGAACAAACTGAATTAGCAGAAGATGGTGACCTCAGTTTACTCAGTGAGGTAATAGAAGTTTCAACACAACCAAATCAAGCAGCCACATTAGAATCTTGTGCGACGGTATATGTAGCTGGTTATGTCATTCATAAAACGCTTTTACGTTTTAATTGTTATCAGTGTCAAAATATGTGCAGCCGTGACTCTGTAGTGCATCATAATGAACTGTTTTTACAGCAAAAAGACTATGGTGCGGGCGACTGTGTTATTTACCTAAAAAAACCTTCAAGTATTTTAATAAAAATAGTTACAATGTTACTTGAACATTTTGATTATTATTTCAAAAATAGTAAGTCGTGTGTAAGTTTTAAGAAAACATTATTAGCATATAGTGTAAATAAAGTGAAAATTTTAGTACCAGGGTGGCTTAACGAGCAAGACACATGTTACTCTCATAAACTGTTTTTAATTAAGTGCAAACTCCATAAAACGTTGAAATGGCTATCGCAAGATTTAAGGACTACAAACCAGTCTGGTACACGCAACAAAAAAATACAACATTTAAGTGATGTTTAAAGCTTAAAAAATGTACGTTTATATGCTTACAGATATATTTGTGTAATTCCTATTCTTTGTAACTTTGTATATTATATTGTTTTTTTCTATAGCACATGTTAAAGTGTGCTTTTATCAACTCAAAACAAAAGGTCAAGTTTTACTTTAACAGCAAGGGTAGATAAAGTAGCACTTTAACATCAAGGATAGATAAAGTAATTTAATTTTATAACTTTTGTTTAAATTAAATATGACAGCTTCGTATTATCGTAGCAACCCAATCTAGCTACTGACATTTTGAAATGTCATTATTTTCTTTTGAAATTGTTAGATTTCTTGCTATAGAAAAAAATATTGTATTATACACGACGATAAAGTTATTTCTATCCACTCTTGAATCATTAACGTCTCGACTTCGTCTCGACGTTAAACGATTCACTGGTGGATAAAATTCAACTTTATCGTCTTGTATAATAAATTACTATTATTGTATGTAATATTTACACCTTGAAAATCTCATTTATTTAATAGATCATTGAAATTGGCGAGAGTAAGAAATGTATAACATCTTTATTTCAAAATATTTTAATTTAAACTGGCGTTAATGGATCTGACTCAAATTTTCTATAATCTGCCTTTAAAAAAAAGTAATTAAACCCGTAAAAGGTTGGGGCAAATGGGGGTTCAATCCCTAACAATAGGTACCTAACTCTTTATTAACAAATTATTATTTATATCGCCCAAAAATTATGTCAAATGCAAGTAATAATAATTTATTTAAAAATAGCTATTTGGCATAATTTTTGAGCGACTTAAGTATAATAATAATAATAATAAATGTCGTTTATTGAGCAAAAATAAATAAAATTGTTATTTTACAATATACTTGAATTATGAATACATAAGTTGCTCAAAGGGGCGAAGTTCAGGCGTGCTAATCGAATTAGCATCCTGTTCTACCACTTAACCCCAAGGTAAATAAAGAAAACAGATAATTTGTTAAAAAAAGGTATATTGTTGGGTATTGAACCCCAACCCTCGATTAGTTTGCAGCTCCTTAACCACATAAGTTCTTTTTGGTTTCTACTCTAATTTACGTTTAAAGTGCAGTAATTTAAACTAGAGTATAAATTATTAAATAATTGTGAGTTTTCTGTGAAAACCGCCCCAATTCATTTTTTTTAATAACAGATTGTACAGAACTTGGGTCAGATCCCTAATCACCAAATTAAATTTTTGCATACATTTCTGAAAGATAATTTAATGTCGATAATAAATGTTCGAATAATATAGTCTTATTCTTTGCTGAGACTATACATAGAGAGATCGTCAACTTAAATGTGCCTAAATAGACATCTTTTAATGCATCAAGTAAATGAGATATTCAAGGCGTACTGTTTTAGTAGCCGTACTCGATACGTATCAACTTCACAAGATACAATATTATTTTTGTTTTTATTTGCTTTTTAAAATCGATCACTGTAAACTATATTAATCGTCAACATTACTTGAACAATAATTTCCTCTCGTATTAAAATTTTTAAATAAAATCCGTATATTGTTTATTAATGTTTCTTTTTTTCATTATTTGTACATAGCTAATTCTATATTCATTATAGAATTTTGTGAGAATAAAGTGGGGACAATCCGTATTCCGTATAATCTTGTGCTCATCGGTGAAGTTTTTGTTGAAATTATATTAGAAACCTCTTATGTAATTTTTATAGGTATCTAGCTACCTATTAAATGTTTAAAAGTGTTGCATGTGAAACTTATAAAACCTTTATTTTACTTGGTACGAGTTCATCCGATTGACAACAAATGTTTTAAATAATAACAAAACAAACCAAAGAATATACACCTATATTTAATATTCTTTGTAACAAACTTAACTTACATGTAAGCAGAATCAAACTACTTAAATATTCTTTGGCAGAATACAAGTTTATTTCGGGTAGGTACAACCATTGTAAAACTATTGGAATTTTAGAGAGAACGTTCTTGCAACACTGTTATAGCTCAAGAATGCTAATGACGCATTTACCTGCTGAATGTCACTGATAAGGTAATCACTTTGACGCTAGGAGCTTCCAGCGGCATTTTCGAACAAAAAATGATATATTTAACCAAGTAAATAGTTATGCAACCCAAATCACAGCATATACTTTATAGCCCATAAGGTTGTCCTTCTTCCCCTATCTATATTCTTTGGTAATACAAATAGCTATAAAATATGTGTTAGCTAACTTGTGAAATTTTAAAGCAAAATATCAATTTGATGTTGATCAGGGACTGTTGAAAGTTGACAGGTGACTGATAAACCTAGTTGAAAAGGGCTGATTGAAATAAGAATTTGTACATCAGATACAATAATATAATACATTTGCTCAAGCACGTAACAATGAATTCATTTTTACATTCAAGAGACCTTTATGCCATGTGTTCAAAAAGAAATTACATAAGGGAGAAGCGCCACTGGTTCGAGATTATCCAAACCAGGAAACCTACAGTTGCCCGTGTAAGTTCCTAAACCACAGAAAACACCAGATCTTGAAATAACCTATTTTTTTATTTATAGTATGTACACATACAAACTCTGCACCATACTCGAAGAAGGCAAAACAAGTTTGTGATAGAATATTTGTTTGTAATTGGAATAGTAGATTTAATTTAGTTTTACTTATAAAATGTACAAGGTTGTAGTTTCAATCAATTTGAACAACAAACACTCCATGATTTTAACTTGCAATTCGCTCGAGTACACGTATTTCAACTTTAAGGATATAGTGACTTAAAAATCAAGTACTGCGATATCGATAAACGGGAGTCTCATCAAATCGCTTCAACGATCAATGAATTTTTATTAGCGTTTATAAATGGTACCATTACGCCTAGGGTGTTCTACACTTAACTGTGCATTTTCAGCGCTAAAAAGGTGTTGTTTTTAATATTTCATTTCCCGGAGATATTCGCGAAAGCAATTAAATTTAAAAACAAAGGTTGAGTTCAGTTCACAAGCTGAACGCGACCCAAAAACGCTGACAAGGTAGCTAATCTATATAGAAAGTATTAAGTAATTATAAATTGAAAATAAGCTATTTCGCACAACGCTCAAGATGATACATCGCAGTTACACAATTCTTAACTTTTCGGCACCATCGGCCAGGGATTTCACAGCATAAAACGGTAGGAAAAACGTTTAGAGTTTTTATAGTAACAGTACTAACAATATTTGCCTTTCGAAAATCAGATGGCTAACTAGACGAAATGTGCACACGCAGAAGATACCTGGTGTTGCGTAGCAGATCAGATTCGTCAAAGTAGCTATACAAGATGTTGGACTGGAGAATGCTGCTGACCAAGCACGTGCAAAACTAGGTGTGGCAGGCTTTTCTCCTACTATTGCACTGGGGAAAAGACCTTGTAGTCCAAACTTTGGAAAGCTGTCACACTGGGGAAAAGTCGTGTGGTCGAAGTTTCGAAGGCTACCACATGAATCGAGGGTGCTCTGAACCGTGCAGGAGTTGGTCCTCCAGGTGCTTTAGCAAGCGACATCATAGCCGAAGGGCAGAATATGGCAAGAGTAAGACGAAAAAAAGAAAAGGAGGCCTAAAATCACACAATATTGAATTCCCTGTTCTCACGGAACTATAAAAAACATACCAGATCTGGAAGGTGGCCTCAGGTGAGTAATCTTGCATAAATAATTATCCCAGTATAACTGGTTTTATTCTAGCAATATCACACAGAATTTCTTGCGGGTGAACGACGATTTACATCACAATTCTGGAATCGTAGATCTGCATGGGAAAAAATTGAAGGAAAATCAGCTACATCACCCAGAAACAATCACTCAAGATATCAGAGGCATAAAATGGCCCCCGGAAGTCGTACTCACACTCTATTTTGAAAACTTACTGTAATCCCCTAAAAATTCAAGGTTTTTCAAAACATCCAAAAATGAGAAATTAGTATGCAACCAAATACACACCTAGAAAATGCAGGTCGCTCGAAACATCTAAAATGCATCTAAATGTAAAATTACACCTAACAAGATTTAGAGACAGCAATTTTTAGAATTTTTAATCACGATATCAGAGTGTAATATAAACTTATGACAGCAACAACAGTGATGACAGTTAATGAATTCTAAAGCTTGCTGTTGACATAACTTTTGTATTCCATGGCCAACCCTTATGAAATTATGTAAATTGGGTCACTATGCACGGTTCTTTTAAAAAGCTAAATGGAAACTATTTGAATGCCTTGTAGTTAGGATGAAGGTTTTGTATGTTTCGTTCGCCAACGCAGCACCCTGTATAACGTAAAGAAGTAATGTTGGATGACGTGAGCGAAATTATAAGAAAGTCACGATTTTTAGAAGACGCTGTTCCAGATTTTTAATAATAATTGAAGCTAATATGCTGCAGCGGTCCGTAAAAATTATGCACTAGGTGCCAGTATACAAAGCAGCATATGAGCATTACAAGGCAAGAAAGCGACAGGGAATGGATAATTTACAAAATGTTTACTGCAGCAATGCAGCAAACTTATGCGACGTTTGTAAATTGTATTAGTACTATACCCCACACTGCCTTTTTGAGTCAACCAGGCATGGAATTTTGCAATTCGGTACATTTTATTTATGTGTTCTACGCTGTTCAAACTTTGTTGTCGGATTTTGCCCGTTTAGTTCAAATCCTCACTCAAAAACGTAATTTTCTGGACTTAACCCCTGTTACACTTGCACGGCAGTATAACCCTATGCTAGTACATCGTTTAAAACAAGCAAATTGAACTGAATAAATAATTATTATGAACCAATATCGTTTAATGAAGCTATTTTAAATTATACTTTTGCTGTAGGTATTGTAATCTATAATGTGCTTACCGCAAATATAGTTTTAGCGTCTTGTACAATGAATGTTAGTATCACTACTACAAGCTGCAGACCACATTTACATAGACGCACCAGAGATTGTGTACGCGTCGTACAAAACGCAAAAGTTGCTGTTATTCGACTCGTCAAAGGAAATAATGAATTAGGCTTATATTGAGCCGGAAAGACCCTATTGCGATTTTCATAATATGTAACTTAATAAGACCTTATATTATTTTTGCGTTCTGGAGATTTGGCACCCTATCGAGGTCACTAATTCAGTAATTGACACAGGTAATTCAAATACTTGTAAAATAATTTAAATACTTTAGAGTAATTTAATTGCCCAAAAGTAATTGAGTAATTGAATGTAGTAATTAATTATTTTCAAAAAGTAATTTTCAAATACTTTTTAACAAAAATGGAAATTCCCAATTATAAATACCGCATTTTGAAAAGTAATTGAATTCCAAGGAAAATAAACAAAAAGGAATTTAATTAGTAATTTATTACAAAGTAATTAATTACTGCCCAGCTCTGCTTGTGGAGCACATAACTGGATGAGATAGAGATGCGAGTACTCATGTGAAGATTGGTTTAGTTAACTACTAATTTACTGGGTTGTCATGATTTGTAATTTTTTTTATACAGTGTTGGATTGTTGACTGCAGCATTTTCTATGTGACCGTATTTTTAGCATCTGTTAAATTGAGTAATGCTTCTCTTAATGTGTGGTGTGTCAGATTGAATTATAGAGATTCTATTAGATCATGAAAATTATGCTCTGTTTTAGGTTTGTGCGTGTGATAATGGGTTTTCTTTTCGTCTACCCTTTTTTATCGCTTGTAAAATGCTTGCATATGAATAATTGTACATTTATCATTTGGATGAATTTTACTATATAAATCCCTTTTATAGTTTCTATTAGTAATTCGTGAATGTGTGCTACTATTGCGACGCCGACGCCGACGCCGACGCTACGACGACTTGACAAATAGTTGTAGGTGGAAGTTCTGGTTTCTACGTTTTGGTTCCTTTGGGCTCCTGATTCATCTCTTATTTTATACCAAATGGTATTTTTAAATATATGGTGCAATTTTTGGTTGTAATAGGTTGGGACAGTATTGGGTACTATTGTGTGTATTGGTAAATGATTTCACGAGGAGCACTTGCATTGATTGTTAGCTGGGAAATTATTAGTTGCATTGCAGTGAATTGTTCCTTGCATTGTTTGGTAAAGATTTGTTAACTTGGTTTCAAGAAGTAATTGGATTGGCTTAGAAAACAGAAGTAAACCAAGAACAATCTTTGCTGATGATTATTTTTATTAAGTCATTCATTAAACGAGTTTATACGTCAGCTCTCGTTGTTAATAAAGGCAAAAATTAACGAAAGAGTTGATATGCTACATATTTTATATGATATTATGAATGCCGTAAAACAGTGCTGCAGCATTACGAACGTATAGCTTACGATTTCCTGAGACAAATATTCCAAATCGAAAACTTTTTAGAATTTTTTCACTGGGGCTATTTTAAAGATCACATTTTCCTCACGGTGCGCGAAGTTACTGAAGAGTTAAAAATCGTATAAGAGAGGGGGCTAACTATACTCTAGCTGATATGCTACTCCGCTCAGTAGAAAGTGTAAAAAAAGGTGTCAACAGTGTATAACCCGTATGTGGCTGAAGGTGGTATCCGGGTACTTTTAGGGTATAAAATATAAAATATTTTGGTTTTGGGAAGACGAATCAACTTGAGCTTCTAGATCATCTCTAAATATATAATTGCAAGTATATTTTGAAAATTTCATGTATTGGGAGGTATGGAATGTCGGGTTTTTTTGGCCTTGTTAAAAAATCAACACATTCTGGCGGACGGTGGTACCTGGGTACCACTGTTCGGGGACAGGATTTGAATTATTAGGAGTTTCCACAGAAATTCCTACAACACTTTCAATGGTGTTTTTCATAAACCGATTTTGCAATACCATGGGATTTTCGCATAGTTGGTTCACAGCTAGCAAGCACATATGACGAACAAAAACTTTTAAGAAATTTAGCCTCTTATTTATGTCCGGATGCTTTTCGTGGAATTGTTTTCAGTGTAGATAACGTAGCAGCCAGAGTTACTACATATTTAAAAAAAGACCACTGGCCGACGGCTTGTTCGCCACGTGTATATTTTCAAAATTTTATCGGTAACGTCAGCATCTGAATTAGTTTCGTTATAAAACGAGATAACTTCAGGCTTTGGCTTCAGGGTATCATCAGTTGCATAGAGTGTATCGTTGATAACAAAACTAAGGCTTGCCTTAAATAAAGAACGACTTCCGGGATTGGACCGCGTCATTATTGAGGTCGAAAAACTCCACGTTTCGCTCACTTTAGTGAAGGGCATCATCAAGAGGAAAAAGCAAAAATAGCACAGTAACTCAATTGTTAACCACGCCAGAGGCGAAATTCTATCTGAATTACAGTGCTCTTTTTGCTTTTTCCTCCTGATGAAGCCTCTTACGAAAGTGGGCGAAACTTTGAGTTCTTCCACTTCAATAATGACACGGTCCAATCCCGGAAGTCATTTTTTACTTAATGACAATGGCCGTGAAAGCCTTCGAAATAATCTAAGGCTTACTTCACCTTTGGGACATACGAGCACAACATGGCATCTGTGATGAAAGCAAAGTTTGTTGAAAAGGCGGTTGTTCTGTTTCAGCTAAAAGGTCTTTGGGAATATAGGGTTTGTTTTTCATAAGCGTACCAACCAGAATGGGTCCATATGAAACTTTGTAATGCCAACATAAGTGCATTACAGTTGTTTCGCCTGTGTTAAAGCCCATTGCTTGATTCTTGAATGATATACAACCGGATTTGAGACTAGGGTAATGGGGTCTTATTCCAAATGGTCGAATTACTACTACGATAAACGGTGGAGTTACAGTAGTTCCTGTCTCTGTAATAAATTCCTCATTGTCGTCGCGTCTTAGCTCCACTTCTATTTCGCTTTCCAGTGTAAACACCTTCTACGTATGATTCTGTATCGTTTACTGGTGGCACATAATCCTTGCCGTTACTATCTTCAAATGAATCACTAAATTCTTTATCAGACATTTCATACAACCTTCCGACTTCTTCAGCCATCACTCTATATCGGAAACCATTAACTACAACAAACACAAAAATAAAGGAACATGCTTATATAGCCGGGTTCCGTAGCTTAGTGGTTAAGCATTCTGGCTACTGATCTAAGGGTCGATCGAGAGTTTGACTCCCGATCCCGGTGAGGTTTTAAAAAAGAATAAAAAATGAGGATGAAAAGCTCTACAGAATGCCATCAATCGGAAGTGATGTAAAGCCGTGGATCCCATGTTGCTACGAAGCGTAGCATGTAAAAGATCCCTTGCTAGGGCTGGAACTCCTTAGTCTCGGAAAAATTCTAAGTAGGCCTTTGATCATGTGATCAAAGCAGTCGGTGTCTAAAGTACCTGGTACTCCGCATGCTTAGACCCTGTCCATTACAAACAAACAAACAAATATACTTATCTAAGTCCAGATATCATCTGGAATTATATGGTGCAGCACAGCACTATTAGCATTCACAAAAAACAGTCAACGTTACCATTAGGTTCGCACAGGCACAGAAACATACAACAATCCGCCCAACACCATTCAAAATACACAGTGGTACCCAGGTAACACCTCCTGCCATGTACGTTGTATTATTTTTGCCGCCACATAAGGGATAATCGACTAACCCAGCTCTGTAGACTAGTGGTTACTACCTCTGCTTAGCATTCGGGAGGTCGCGGGTTCGACTCCCGTGACCGTCTGCTCTGATTCAGTTTTTAAGGTGGTTTTCCTGAGTCAACAGGGTACCTTCTCTGAGGCGAATGCCGGGGCAGTACTTCTCCACCTTTCCTGGCCTCCCTTCCATTCTCCATCCATGATTTCTCCCACCCATTCTATAATTCCCGTTCTTGTCTGAAGAGGGACGCAGCCCGCCCCCAGTTAGAGGAATTTACCTGATTTTATAGTGGACTACATTTTGAACATTTTCAACTACTTAAAGCATGCTTTTGAGGTTACATTCTTTTATAATGTTTATTTATAGCGATTTCCATTGTTAAAGAAATTATGATTGCTATAATGCGGAAAATGGTGAACTAAATCATTCATTAATGATATAATCGGCTTAATAAAAACAATCAACAGTAAAGATGGTTCTTTGTTTACTTCTATTTTCTAAATCTTCTAGATTTAAATTAGAATTTCCATGGAAATCTAGATTTGATAGATTTTTAGAATGTTTACAGTATTTTCCACAAAAACGCTAACTTTTGTTACATCAAAAAAAGAGAATTAAAAATGCTATTAAAAATGCTATTAAAATATATAGAAATATACAGGGTGTTCTATTTAAAATAAAAACGTTGAATATTGATAGTCGAAACAGTTGACTGTAATCTGCACACTAATATCGTTAAAACCTAGGTAAAAGCATATCATTTAATAATAAATATAGTTTAAAAATAATAATAATGGTGAGGCACTAACACCCCATGAAGGAGCTTGGCCTGCAAGGTGGAAGGTTAGAGCTTCCGTATCCTCGCTCTCACACCCGGCTGTCGCGTGTCAAATTCATGACACGTGGTGATGTGGTGAGCACCACGCATTAGACAACCGCATTATTACCCCTTGTTCTTTCGAAATATAGTTTATTGGGTCAAATATCTTTAAATAAAGGGCTTATAACCTGGGTCTTTTTTATAGATCGGATGGTATATAAAATTAGCCCAATTTGGCGAATATTGCAAATACATTTTTTTTTGCAAAATTGAAAATAAAGTCGCCCAACTTGACAACCCTGGCTTCTGTCCATAAGTTGCCAGGTTTAGCCAGAAATCAAGAAAGACTTTCCTTCGATCAACCTCAGTGTTAGCTATTCTAACTTCAGAAGCTCGACGAGAGCTCTGGTTATCATATGACGGATGGAATATGAATGTCTTCCACTAGGTCATAATTCCGGCTAGACCCTTTTGAAGTAAAATGAGGCTTCTCAAATACTAGATCTACAACGTGTAAATGTGATCAAACCCAAACTACAACACATACATGTAATTGCTCATTTTGTTCCACTAAATGGATGGATATTAATTTAGTGATAGGTATACCGACATTACAACTCACGTAGTCCGGTTCTGAGTTAACACTGCTTAATATACTTACCGCCTCTGGGTTTTTATCTATTTAAAAGTTACCACAACGTAACTATGCGACATTTTATATTGAAATATTCGAGGCTAGTTCAACTTTTCTAACGAGCAGGCCATGATTGGTAGTCTAGAATTCTAGACGACGAAAGATGGAAATTCTAGTTATTTATTAATGTGTTTTATTTTATACGTAATGTTCCATAAGTATTGCAGTTACATTGAATTACATCGGTTTTCAAAATGCATATTTCAACAAAAATTAGGGCCAAATAAGTGGATTGCTAAGTTACAATTTTGGTTACTTAGAGACCCTTACGGATTTTCGATAATAGAAGTAAATTCTGGTTCACACCTCATAAGCAGCAGCTGCGAAAATGTCAGAGCTAAGAAATATCCATTATTGCACGAAATTATGCAGCAGTATTATTAAGTTTTTCTGATTTGTCCGATACTTCTTTCCCAACTTTCAGAGTTTCCAAATCTAATTAATACTGTGAACACCGGTATCGTATTTTACAGACCAAAGAAAATTAGGAACGGCGTTGATTGCGTGAAGAAATGTAGCTTTCAGGCCTAACGATCTGAAAGGATGATTATTTTTTCTAGAGAAATTTAAATGGTGTTTTGTGATGAACGGATTTCTTAAATTAATCGAGTTCGAAAAAAGTTATTTTGAATGGAGTGGTTTTTAGAGTTGAAAAAGTTTTATAAAATGTACGCAATATTTCATCTCAAGAACAGCAAATGACTATTTCCATAACCTCCAGCAGCAATGAACTTCATTGATGTATTGGAAAATACCTTCCCGATTTGAGAACAAAATTACCGTTGCTTCAAAGTATCCTGAATGAAACTCTTAAAAGCAACACTAACTTTGCTAGAAAAAAATAATAAATATTTGAATAGAGGAAGGAAGCTCAAATTTGGAAAATGAATAGCTTACATTTGCTAATATAATAGAAATTATATAATCAGTAGTAATACAATAAGTACTTCGATATTATCGGGTTATATGTCGATAACTTGTTGCACAATAATAAAAGAGTGTCAGTTTGACAGTGGCAAACTGACACGATGTACAGGAAGTTTAAGACCTAAATGTTCGAAGTACGCATTGTTTTCGATTTGATTATTTTTTAAGTACATTTCAAAAATAGGAACAAATACATATTTTATTAACATCTCGATTTGCCTGTAATGATCTAAGTCAAAGTCGTCTCCATAAAAACAACATATTAGTTGACAAAAGTTGTTTATTGCATTGAAGGTACTCTAGTATAATTGATTTTGTATTATCAAAATTGTAAAAGATAATTTAACTAGATCCAGTCTTCTAATTGGTTGATATTAGAACGAAAAAAATAATCAGGAAAATACATTTGACGTTGAATTAAATTAATATATACTGTAGAAGATTAATCAGTTCTCTTTTGGAACATCTAACAATATAATCCATTTAATTTTAATTAGCGAATCTAATCTTATCATATATAAGACCATAGATGAATAGTGAGTGTAAGTACTCTATTGGACATTTAATTATTATTGTTATGAAAATGTCAAATTACTAATTATACGTTTGATAGTATAGGTACATATGTAGGATTATACTAACTATTAACAAAAATGAAAGAAAGAACTTTTTATTTATATACTAATATTCAGGCACACCCATGTGCAACTCTTTTGTTCTGAAAAGGACACTCTGTATATTTTCCTATACAGGGTGTCCCAGGAATAAGTGCTCAAAAAGCCCATAAAAGTAGCCAACGTGTTAACACGGTTTTTAAAATAATTATGAAAATCGGTTTACGTACTGTTGAATTAAAGATTAAAGTTTTACCTAAAAAACGCACTAGTCCACTGCTTTTTACTTTCCTGTTGTTCTATTTTTGTTAAAAGTATTGTTGATAACCATAGCAACATTACAAACATTTTGTAACTTTCGAAACAATTTCCAGCGTACATAAATCAAACAAGTAGAGACACTCACTGTCGGTTTCTTTGATGTCAAAATTCCGATTTGGATGACCTTGAACGGCTCCTGGGGGTACTTTCAGATAGTATTAACAGATGGCGCCACTACTTGATCACATCATGATTGGTAGTAGAGCCAGTAACTTGCTCTGATTGGTGGAACTTTATGCTGCCATCTGATAGTGAAGCTTAGAAATACCCCCCGAGTTACTGTCCCAGGCACTCTAGACAGGTTTCAACATTTGGCATGAGTGTCTCTACTTGTTTGATGTATGTACGCTGGAATTTCCTTATCTGCTATATCTTTCTGCAAGCCGGCTGGTTTGGGTCGGATAAAGAGGTTTTTAAATTAAATTACAAAATGCTGAGAATACAAGAAACAATTTTGGGGCAATTCTCACCTTGAGGATGCTGCAGCTTTTTTCGTGCATATATTTCTGGGACACCCTGTATATGAAATCAATACTGAAATATTTTATAGTAATACAGGATTATTCGTTTCGAGGTTTACGAAAACCATAAGCGACATAAAGTTGGTTAAATTGGGGCAAAGCTCCAGATTATTATTCTGAATAATTAAAAACAAAAATTAATTGGACCTAGCCCCCTTAGTTCTTGAGATATAAAGTGCCACATATCTTAGATTACTTAATTTAACTGCAAATGATGGCAATATTGACAAGAAATATTTTTGTTCAGCTTTCAAAATCTATCCGTAACATGCATACGAGGGCGGTTCTGTTATTTGTTAGTAGCGGGCTATGCATGTTAATAAAAACAAAAATGTAATCGTAAACGTGTAACTGCTGATTGGTGCAGGTATCGAAGCGACGTTTGTGTTACTCAAGTTTTCAAAAATTGTGTAGTGACTGCCGTGGCATTTATTACACTACGATAATACAACTCCACATATGACCGGAGGCACTTTAAATTTCTTACACGAATCTGGAATTCAACACACCACTCACTCTCCATACCGCCAGTAATTTTCTTTTGTTCCTAACGATTAAAAAAATACTGACGTGGTAAGAAATTTAGTGAAACAAATGTGGCTGATTCTGAACGTTAACGAATGCTGCATGACCCAAAAACGGAAATCTCTACTTGTTTCGAGAAGTGGTTTCAAGAATTAACAAATTAATGTATTATGGCTAAAGAGGAAGTTTGTAGAAGAACTAAGTTTTTTTCTTGAATATTTCCGTATCTTTTTTATAACTAAGAACTAAAAAATAGCCTTCGTAGGTGACCTCTTCGAAGCAAGTATTACAATATTGTATGTAATTTCTAACTTAAACAATAACGAGAGCAGGACATATCGCCATAGAGCTGTTTATTTGCAGTATCTACTAATCGAATGCAACTCGTATCAATCTATTATCAAAAATAGGTTCTGAATTGCTTTAACAAAGTTGATATAATAATTCAGATGCAATTCATCTTTAATAGCAAGCAATCCATTAGAAACAAATTATTCTAACTCACAGCCTACTTCTCAAAAACATAATTTTATTAATATAAGAAAGATTGGTTTTTGACGAATGTCTTGGAAGTGCTTTAAATTACGTATCCTATATTATACTTTGCGTACTCGCAGTTAAAACGAGGAAGTTCTCTCTAATAGCCTCACTAACAGAGTAACTTTTTTACCTACGTAAGCGCTTAAACAGTGTCTACATAAGAAATAAATACATGCTTTTATTGGTAGGTATTGTTAACTTTAGTTTTACTAAATTTGCCAGAATCTCAAATATCGCAACTCTGCGAGAGTATACTTGAAGGCCCGCCAACTAAGCTCAGTGAAAACGGGTGCGGTTTCTTATAAGAAGTTATTAACAAATATTATGAGCGCCAACAAGTCTACTTGCAACAAGTATACTCAGATAGGTCGAGAACTCAGAAATAAACATAAATCGCAGTTCGCAATCGTATAGTATCTGAAGTACAAAAGAGAGCAATAAAGTAATCAGAAAATTAATATCATAAGCAGTGCATTACATTTACTTAACACACGTTGCATAAAACAGCCACTACAATAGGTTCAAAGAGCATTTTTTAGGTGAGAGCTGTTCCAAATAATATTGTGATACTAGCAGTTAATCACACAACAATGAGCAATTAAAGGCTAAACACATAGGTATAAACTACAAGCATTTATACTCTAATTCACTCTTCGCCAACAGTTGAATGCTCGTAGGGAAGATATCATCAAACCAATTTAGAATTGGCTAAATCCTGAAGGGAATTCAACTAGGTACGTTGGGTTGAATAGCACTACACGAAAGTCAGAACTCTACGCTAGGAAGCTATAATTCTACAACTCTGATGGGTATGCGACGACGCAGTTCACTAGGTCGTAAGTACTTATCTGAGAGGCCAAACGTTTGCAGCGGATGGGTAAATAACCTCCAAATGGGCTCTCAAAGCTATGCTGGCAGAAGGTTGAGATTGTTTGCAGAAATCACCAGGTTGCAAGCGAAATACGGCAGTAAAGCGGCTCGCTTAGGCAATGTAAGTCACGGTCAAATGAGGTCCTTAAGATGGAGAGAATTCACACCTCTCAGGACAGGCTGTATCGGTTAATTTTAGAATCGCCTGTAAAAGCTAGGAACGCCGTATGCAATCAGCTAAATACAAAATTTTATTAAAGCCAAAATGAACTAAACACTCACCCTGTAATACAGTATTTTATGGCTAGGAAGGCTAACAACTTGATCCGACTAATCGACATGGACACAAAAATACGTCCGAAATACATGCTCCAGGCCCAGAATCTGTAGCAAAGCGAGACCTCTACAAAGAATTTCTGCAAATACAAGGAGCTAACGGGCTAAATCCGGAGCACGAAAATTACATACAAGTTACCAAGCTGAGGCCACGCTAGGAAAAGGACGCTATTTGAGTTGCGACAAGTCGTTTAGTGTCTCGATAAATGAAACAAAAGACGCCTGCAGTATAAGATAAACGTCCCTAACGCACAGACTAAATGCGCAAGCGCTGTCAGAAAACTCAGCTAATGTTTGCCAGTATAGCAGATAACCACTATCTGTGCTTATTGTAAACGGCGACTGAAGAACCGTTCACAACAAGATAAATTCTAACGCTAAGTACGCTTTTGGCACGTAACAGTATATGACATACATAGACGTTTGATGTTCTTTACCAAAACGTAAAATTATTAGAATTAAATAATGGTAGTAATTTTCTTAATGAATATTAATAATAAATAAACCACTTATGATTTTAGAGTCATCGTGTAATTCTGTATTAGTGCATTACTGCGCTTTAACATCGTTAAGAATGGTTTCAGTTTAGAATTTAAGTAAAAATCAATAAGGACCTATGTAGAAACATTTTGATATTAAAATTATTGTGATTATTTAAATCACCCCTCTCCATATTAACTATTAGCCAGTTCTAATTTAGTAGTTTAGTTATTTTCACAATTCCGATATTTTTTTTCTTCTTGTCAAATTTATTTCACTTTCTAAAATGTAACATTTACACATACTTCCTATTTTGTGTGTCAAAATAATGCATATTCACACTGACATCGAAACAACTAGATAGCCTGCAACTTGATTTACATGAAATATAATTTAAGACCTCCTCAATTGCACCGTTAAACCATCCTAACCTAGTCAAGAGGATCTTGTTATAATTTATTAATTACTAAGAAATGTCAGTTTTGTTTGTTGAATAGTCCTTTAAATACCACTTGTGGCCGACGAATTACATAGATTTTTGTCAAAGTGCTTATTGCTTTTAATAACATCGCAGCAATAAATAATTTGCTAAAAATTTTCGGCAATTATAATATATGTCTTTATTTACAACAAACCCCGAAATTCACACAGTGTAACACAAAAATGCATGTTGTAAATGGGTGAAGTTCAGTTTGGAGAGGAAGCTCCTCCACTGCTCTTACAATTCGTGGGCCACTGCCGTATTAGATATGACTAGCAACCAGTGAGACAAATGTCTCATTTAATAAAACAAAAAAGACCGGTTTTCAAATAGAACGCGTATTAAATAAAAACAATAATATTTTTTAAAATATTTTATTTTCTCGAAAACCGGAAGTGTCACGTGACTGAAATTCGGTTCCGGACCTGACATGACCATTCCAAATATATAACTTTAATAACTTTTTTCTCTATCTCTTACGGTTTGGCTGCTGAAACAGCTTCCCGGACGGACCAGCGTCCCGGACAAGTCTATTGTATATATGGATTATTTTGTTTATATCTATAACCATGCGTAATTACCATGGGTTCTGTCAGTTTAATAGTGATAACAATTCAAACGTCAAATTTTAACTGTTGATTAATTTATGGAATATTTTCTATAATATAAAACTTGAAACTATATTAAGTTTTGGTAAATAGGAGTTGAAACATCAGTTTTGTATATAGTTATGCAATAACGAAGATGTTGTCTATAAAAGTATTTACAGTCATGAAAACTCTGTGTACATTATTTTACATAAAGTTTGGCAATGACAGTTTTCCCAATTTATCTGTGTAAAATAACATTGTTGTGTCTAAACAATGTTTACATTTCAGGTTATGGTTTCTAAATTCATTTAGGTTAGAAAACGTGACAAAACACACTATGCCATATTTAAGCAGAATAGAAAATAGAACCTTAATAATTGTTACCAGTTTCAGGATAGTAAGCCTTTGTTCACATATACAAAAGTAGGCTGGTAACTAAGTCATAACTGTATCTGTACGGTAATAGCGCTTTACCGTACATGGCACCATTGCCATACTGCAACTGATAAACTATTGAACATACCACGGATTTTATCTCTCAGTCAGTGTCGTCTGTTCTATCTTTGTAACAGACTATTTAATTTGTTAACTTGTTCTATAAAAAACAAACTCATTTCCATGTACAAAGAACAGATTACAAATTGGATCTTTGGTAATATGAATTATATTAGTGGTTGTGTTACTTGCCTGTAATTTGTCTTTGAAAAGCACTACATGTTCAATTAAACTAATTATTATTATTTTGGTATAATTGCTAAATTACATTTTGTCACCTACATTATTTATTTATTTCGTACTCAGCCAACAGCCGTTAGGCCAATCATAGGCGTCCCTGTACATTATATTTGAATAAATGCAGCTATTTTATGATGTGAAGTGTTAACATTTTTATGTAAAATAAATTATTATTATAATAAAATTCGCAGTAGTTTTATCTATTCCCGGTTTAAAGCATAAATAAACATGATTTTATTATTTTAAGGTGTTCATTCTGTATATTTTGACAGAAAGTATATTCGGTTTCGAGCCAGCTAGACATATAATTAGCATGCAAAAGATTCTCTTCCTCTAGCGAATAGTTTTTGTGGTATATCGCCAACAGCCAGACAAGCAGACCGACAGACGCACAGATGGACAGACAGACAGGCGGAACTGAGAAAACATGTTCTTCGTCACCTGAAAAAAAAATCGGAGGGTGATTTTTCACGATTACAATACTTGTTACGGTGTAAAATCGCCTTTATATTCATATTTCGCTGGTCGCGTTATTTCCTCACCTGGATGATTTTGGGTTTGGGCGTGAGTTTGGTGTTTGTGCGTTTCGAGGCTCTTTGTCTTTCCGCTTCAAGCCGTAATATAGTACTGATCGCTGCGATCCGTCGTTTCATAGAGCTTTGGGTGGTTTGGCTTATCGTCTTATGTTTGAGTTGAAGATGGCATATTGGTCCACGCCGGCAGGAGGATTTTAGCAGGTGTAGCAACTGTGGCGAGTTTGAGCTAGAATACGGCATTTCTTTGGCCCACATGGGGTGACTCTTTGCATCTTCTCTTCATATTGAGGTTTGTGCGGATTTGCTCTAATTTGCGCTATTGGCTTGCAGCCATTGGTATTGGGTCAAAAGCATGTGGTCAGTTTTCGATTGAATGCATTTCATGTGATCGCTTGAGAGCTCTTTATGTGCCAGCGACTCCATTATGTCAATGTGACTTTAGCTCAGTAGGTATGCATTTTGTGCAGCTGATTATGTCTAGAGCTGAATTTCTTTCCTGGAATAAATAATAATCCGTAGAGGAAGCTGCGGGGAAAGGTTTCAACTTTGCAAGTTAACCATTACTTAATTGTGATTGTGACTTTTTGAGTGCAATGCTGATTTCGACTCGAGTGGTGCTCTTCGGGCTCCCGGTATGTTACTTTGAATTTCGGCGTCAAGACATTTCTGAGCTAAGGTATGTGAATTGCTAGCAAATTGGATAGGATCCCTTCAGAATCCCCTGGACGTTATCGTTGCTTCTGTGTTTAATTTTTGAACGTTAACCTCTCGTTTTTGCTTTTCGTATGTCATGTTCTTATGCACGCATCCGTGAGTTCGCCCCTCGCAGAGGTTAAGTTGTGTAAGTTATATGATATTAAACCTTTTAGAATCGTATTTCAACTCTTAACCTTGTTATACACAAATATTTGTTGATTAGGCGAATTCTGTTTGTAATTTTACATTTGATCATTAATTGTATGTACGAATCTGTGATTCTGCCTTAAAGGCGGATTTGTGATATCGATGGTAGTACCTTTATTTTAGCGTGTTGTTTATTGGGTGCACCCGGAGTATGCTTTAGGAATTACACGGAAGTGGTTCCCTGTACTGCATTTTATGCATTGTTATTCTATATGAATATAATACACTGTTATCATGCACCTATCTTATTTTGTTACTGCGACCCCCTTATCTCGAATTATCTGACGATTGACTGCAACTTTAGAGTTTATAAGTTCTCGTTTCTAACTGAGCACATTTATTGTAAGTGAACTCGTTGGCGCCCTAAGTATTTATTTGTATTTTGTAAATAACTGCATAGCGTCTCCACTGTTTAGTTAGCCGGCTCCTTAAATATGTCCATGTGTCCCGTCGTAATTTAAAAGCAGATTATACAAGTGCAAAATTTGATATCATACTTCCTTCCTCTTTTAGATGAGGAAAGTAAAAAAGTAAAACAAAGACATCTGACATTTCTTCAGATCTTCACGTTTCAGGTTTCTTAGATGACGAGAAACATGTTTTTTCAATTTCGTCTGTCTGTTCGTCTGTAGGTTCGTCTGTCTGTTCATTTGTTGTCTGTTGGTTCCACTGTCTGTTCGTCTGCTTGCTGGCAATATAGCTCCAACACTAGTTGTTGGAGGAAGACGATATTTCTCATGCGGATTATATGTCTACCTGGATCTAAACTGAATATACATTCTGTCCAATATATACAGGGTGAGCACCTTAAATGAATAAAATATTTATGCAGGAATACACGAAAGCAATAATTTTCATTAGCTCACATTTTTAAACTTGGTGAAAATGGTACCATACAGATACAGACTGAAGATCGTAAAAGCTACAGAAAATATCTCTGCAGAGCGCAGCCAGCGCAACGGAAAGGTGTGGCGATCTCCGCGTATCGCATTCGTTGTAAGGGACCGTGATCTGCAGCGATGGCCGCAGAGCTCATCTAGCGAGGACGAAAAGCTCAGCGATCGCCGCACACGGCAGACAGCATGTGCAGCGGTCGATGAGCGCAGCATTTGCTTTTTACAGTTTTTAATTCCCTTACCTAAATCAAACAAAATATTGTAATCGTGAAAGATCACCTTTCGAGATTATATTTCTTTCGTCTTTTTCCGCTTCGGGATTTCTTCTTGAAAGATACAAATTTGAGTATAACGAACAATTAAGGAATGAACTAAATTAGTATGTGGAGTCAACAAAATTAACACTATTTTGACATGTAAAGAAGCTCTATAATAATTATTAGTACAAGACAATGTTTAAGACTTTCGCAATAAAGCAAAATTTTATATTTTCAAACGGTACGATCTTGGATAAGATTTCCCAGAGCTCTATTTCATAGTTTAAATTATCTTTATAATTTTGTCCAAAATACTTGACACTGTAAGTAACCTTACTAGGGTGGATTATGAGAATACCTTAACAACTCACAAGTTTAAAAGGACTCCACCTTATGCTGGAACGATTTCGGAGGTAAAGTGTGGTTATGTTACTTATGCGCAATAAACTGTAATTGTGAGAGTTATAACAACTAGAATTGTGTGAAATTAATTAATTAATTAGATTTATAATATTTTATTTGTTATTTCTTAGGTGTCACGAATACGTGAAATTATATAGTTTTTAGTTTAATTGCTTACGAAGTTCGACAGATTCCTAACGTTTGTTTGTGATGCAGTTGAATTGAGGCCGATTGAGCTGAAATTGTGGAAGGGTATACTTTCCTAAACAGCAATCATATTCCTTAGGTTTTGTGCTGTGTCAACTGAACTTATCAAGCACCCTCCAACGTGTAATGCAATTAAACTTTATAAGATTATAAAACAAAAATGATGCTATTAGATACAAATGTGGGCGTCGAAACGATTTTAATATTTATTTAGGCCTATAAAGTGGCTAAACGTTATAAGTAGTAAAATATAGATTGTTGTCATCTATCAAACTTAAAGAGTTCCATTCAGAATGGCTCAAAACGTGTGAAATAGGGTAAAATAGTGTTAGGTACGTAAATATTAAAATAAGAGCTAATAATAATTAAACAATTCCACAATTAAGAAATTAATTTACGGAATTGGATCATGCGACGTGTTTAAAAGATCCTTCCGAAATAACCGTTTCAGTGGTGTTAATTTTAGATAAATCTGTTTAGTTAATTTGGGAAATAAGTTTTTACTGTATAATTTAGTATCAATTCTAGTGGTAGGACAATTTAGCAGCCAATAGAATTAATGCGATAGCATTTGTTGTAAAAGAAATTGTAGTTCGCAGAGCTGAGTCTCTTCTCTCTTTTTCTATATTTTGCCAGTGTGAGATAACATGCTGATTTATGATTTCGGACGCTTTTACGGCCATTGTCATTAAGTAACAAACCGCTTCCGGGATTGGACCGTGCCATTATTGAGGTCAAAGAACCCTACTTTCGTAAGGCGTTTCATCAAGAGGCAAAGCAAAAGAGCCGGTAACTCAACGTGTAAACTACGCCAGAGGCGAAACTTTTCTAACGATCCGAAGAAGAACGGCGCCTTTCTCCTTCCGATCGTTAATTAATATACCTATATTTTTATTTTTAACAAACTCTATAAGTGTCAACAATATAGAAATAAGCTTCTTCTTCCACTTAATTTAGGACGTATTGCACTCTTGGCGTATGGTTTGGTTTCTAATTTGGTCTCGTAGGGTCACGCCACGTATTGCTCTTAACGTCGTCATTTCCGCTGTTCTCATTATTTGTTTGGTTTTGGAAGTGTCCGCGAGACTTTCAGCAGGGTATGTTAAAATTGGACGTACACAGGTTTTGTAGATTCTAACTTTACCGTCGACGGTCATGTGTTTATTGCGCCATATTACGTCATTGAGGTAGCCTGAGACTGCAATAGCTTTGTTTGCTTGTATTCGTGCTTCCTGGTTAGCGTTTTTGTTACTGGTTATCTCGACTCCTAAATATTTTAAACTCATGACTTGCTCGATAACCTTGTCATCAATAGCTAGTTTGCATCGAATAGGATCTTTGGAAATTGTCATAGACTTTGTTTTCTCCATGGATATTTTCATGTTAAATTTCTCAGCTGTTACTTTGAATCTGAATAGTAAACGCTGTAGATCATCTTCGTTTTCTGCTGCGATGAAAGCGTCGTCAGCATAGTACAGTATTCTTATCTTCTGGTTTCCTATTTTATATCCAGCTTCCATTGCGTTAACGCTTTTGATAATCTCATCCATAATTAGATTGAAAAGTTTGGGACTAAGACTGTCTCCTTGTCGTATGCCTGCCGCTATTGGCATTTCTTCTGTCAGAGTGTTGTTTATTCGTATTCTTGTTTTATTACTAGTATTCAATTGTTTTATTACTTGTAGGATGTTAGGGTCGATATTATTTTCGGGTAAAATTTTTAGCACGTCAGAGAGAAGTATTCTCTCAAACGTCCGTGTCAGGTCGATAAAACAAAGGAATAGTGGTTTGTTAAATTCTATTGACTTTTCCACTAATTGTCGTAATATAAATATAGCGTCGGTGGTGGACCTGTTCTGTCGAAAACCCCTATTGTTCATCTGTCATTTTTATCTCATGTGTTAATTTATCCGCCAAAAACCTTCGTCATTACTTTCGATACATTGTTTAGGAGACTTATCCCTCTGTAGTTTTCCGGGTTTTTCTTACAGCCTCTTTTGAGTATATGGATGGTTATGCTTGTTCTCCATTCTTCGGGTATAGTTCCGATTTCAATAATTTTCTTAAATAGTATTGTTAGTTCACTAATTAATGCTTTACCCCGTATTTAATTAATTCGTTACTAATTAGGTCCGGCCCTGCAGATTTTCTGTTTTTAATTTTTGATATTGAGGTTTCTACATCTTTTCGTGTAATTTCAATAATGTTATTGTCCGGTAAATTTTCGGTTTCTTCATCTTCTTGCTCTTCGGCAAGTCCATCTGAATTTGATTCGTACGGTATCTTAAAATAGGATATCCATTCGTTGTTTGGTATGGTACTCGTTTGTATGTATTCATTTATTGACTTCTTTCGGTTTCGCAACATGTTCCAGACTTTCTTTTGGCCTCCGTAAAGGTCACGTTCCATATCTATTGTAAAGTTAGCCCAATATTCTTTTTTCAGTGTATTTATTTGGAAGTTTACTCTATTTCTTATTATTTTGTACCGTTCATACTCTTCCGGTGTTTTGTTTGTTTTGTATGTAATATATGCCGATCGTTTTTCTTGAGCCAATGTTTTGACGTCATCGGTCAACCAGGGTGTGTTCTTTTGTTTACCGTTAATAATGTTAACTTTCCTGGTTCCTAGTGCCTCTGTAGCGCTCATTACTATGTGTAGTCTTAGTTTTTCCCATGCTTCGTCGGTAGTGTTAGGTATGCAGTTAAGATTGATTTTTTCTGTTAACCGTTGTGAGTATAAATATTTAGTACTCTCATTCGTTAATAATTCAATGTTGAATTTTGTTATGTATTCTGGTGGTTTTTGTTTTGTATTTCTACGTTAGTTCTAAATCTACATAGAAGGAGATTATGATCGGTGCCTACATTTGCCGAGTTCAGAGTTCTTACATCCAAGATCTGCTTAGGGTGGATGTTTCTATTTGTGATTATGTAATCAATAACAGAATTTTGTCTCCGGGAATTAGACCATGTATATTTGTATTTCATTTCATGTTCGTAAAATGTATTATTGATGCGCATCTCATTTTGGGCGCATAATGCTATTAGTTTCTCTCCGTTATCATTTACAACGTCTTCATTGAATCTTTGCATTACTCCCGGTATACTGCCATTGCCAATCCTTGCGTTTAGGTCACCCATGACAAATATTTTTTCACTAGTGAATCATATTAGCACTCGACTCACGGTAAAAAAAAAGAAAACGGTCTGCTCAAAGTACCAATAAATAAGAAATAAGCCTGATATATTATTTAAAAAATTCTCTTTTATTTGGTGAGTTGAATGTAGCCAAGAACTACTTTAAACAAATTACAGGTACACACACGAAAAAAGGGATTATTTATTGTTAATATGTTACGTATTTTAGCTTAGTTACACAACACATGGAACACTATGAATTCCGTTTATTACTATCCTATGCTCCACGGTTTATAACAGTGAAATGCGTTGCAGGACGACACTTATCCTTTTCGCCACAACATTAATGCGAAGTGTTTGGCTAAACGTAATATCGATCATTCTAGGGCAATCTAAACCAGAGACAATCTCTTGCCGTACATGACCTGTAAATATTTACGTAGTGTAATGTTTAACTAGTCAATTTAAACATTCGCTGGTAAATGATCCGTAATTACAACAGACGTATATTTGATGATCGTGAGTTTGTAACACGCTTCCTCGTTTTAGAAACCACAAATTAATTGACTTCCAGCTTGCGAGTGCCACAGAAAGACTAACAAAAACAAATATCCGTATCTAATAAAACAGATAAAAGTTTTACTCTGCGAAATGGGTTTAAAGTGTCAACACCTTTTATGCAAAAGGAATTGGCAATTAAGTTTATTTATTTTCTTCAGATTACTTTGGTTTAGATGTTATATTTTCATCGACAATTAACGTTTAAATATGCAGAATACATCATGGTTTGAGATGAAGCCATTGCACGTTGCTAAGCATTTATAGAACAGCTTTGTTAGATATTTTCGCTATTTAATTAAAATCGTAAGAAAGATTGATAAATGTTGATCATTTGTACATTTGTAGTCTCCAAGTATTGTTATAACATATGCATTACATGTTATTATAACACATAATTCATAATTTGCAACATTACTTACAATGTAGCCTTTTGTGTTTTTAATACTTTAATACGATTTAGTCATCTTATATACATTTATGGTTTTCTTTCTTTTTATTAAGTGCCAGATTTTCTCTGCCAATAAAACTTGAATTTGTATATTTTTCTCCTAGTGTGCTGTTCTTCTTAGCTGCTTGGTGAATATTGTTGTCCGATTATTGCAATTATCTAGAATTTTATGTAGTTTTTTCTGGTTTAAGTATTCTGATTATTTTTTGTAACAGCGTATCTAACGGGTGTTCATAAACAGTCGTCATCCCAGTTGCTTTGAAAAACAAAATGTTATATCTTTGATTAGTTCGTGCAACACAATGAAACGTCATTGAGTACTGTCATAACGCAGTTTTTCTCAGTTATAATAGACATACGTTTTTGAAGTCAAAACCTACTGGGATGACGACTGTTTATGAACACCCGTTAGATTATATCTAAGAAATTTTACAAGTTGACCGTCTTCATGTTCTTGAGGTTGAACATTTTTGTTTGTATCTTGCTATGGTAGTATGAATATTTTGGATATTAGTAGAAAACTAGCAGTCCAGTGAGACTAATAAAACAAAAAAGACCGTTTTGCAAATAGAACGCGTATTCACCACACGTACGTATATGACGTCATTGTTGGTAGCAAACTACCAGTCGCATTCGCCTTGATAAAATTTGCCTAGAATCTAACTTAAAAAGTTAGGATTAGGATATAATTAAGATAATAATTAGTGTTAGAGACTGAAATTCGGTTCCTGACCTGACATGACCATTCCAAACATATAACTTTAATAACTTTTTTCTCTATCTCTTACGGTTTGGCTGCTGAAACAGCGTCCCGGACGGAGAAGTCTATTATATATATATATATGGATTTATGGAAAAGTACGCTTGCTGTTGCTTCCGTATGTATCAAAAATATTAATGGACGTAGACCATATACCATGCGTACAAATGTCGCAACACTAAAATTAAAAATAATTGGCTGTTTAAATTCTACCGCGATATCAGGATTCAGTGTCGGCCTGCCTTATCTTTGCAGACTCAGTTTTCTGCCGATTAGATTAAGAATTGCAGCATGAGAATTGTCTACTTCGCACCTAATATACTCTAATTAGTTTAGTTCTACTTGTAACCTACATGAAGCAACTCCTGTAGTTTTATTATAAGCTTCTACAGTTTAAATAAAAAGTTTTTAAAAATTGTTTCGGCCTTTTGCGACACGAAACTCGCGCAGTCGGTAGGATACACAAAGGGCAATAAGCATTTTTCAAAAATTGAAAATTAAAGTGCACCTTGGCTCTTTAGCCTTTAATGTGTATCTTGAAAATCTACCACCCCATTGTTGGCATCGAGGTCCAGGTCTCCACACGGAACACACGTCGGCCACCGGATTCCTGCGAAGTAGAGCCACAACCTCAGGACCAACCCTTGCTGATCTTTGCGTGGGACAGCCATCGCCCCGTAGAAGCATCGCTGGTTCCTGTCTCAGCCTATTGGAGGCATCTGATCATTGTGATCAACGGACTACCGAAGTCACCCCAGCATGCTAATGTAAGCAGTTTAAATTGTTTTAAAGTGAAATTTAAACCAACTATTTAAAAGTAATACTAACTTAATATTAAGTCATAGTTTATAAGTGCATTTGATTGCCGAATTAAATCAACGATCTCGATATCGATAGACGATATGATTCATTGGTTTGTTTCGTAATCAATTATTGCAATTTAGACATTAAGATCAGGCAAAGCGCGGTAAGACAGCCCACTCAGAGTAAACGCTAGGTTTACTTAACACCTGAGTATGCTCACGCTTTGTGAGTAGGAACCCTGATTTAGGCCCCTACTAACACCTAAAAAACATCCACATAAACTAAAGTGCGAATAACTTAATGAATATAGAAAACATCAATCAACAACTTCTAGACGAGTTAAATTTTATTGCACAAGAAATTCGAATTCCAAACATGGCACTATTCCCTCCAGGATTTAGTGTTCATATGATTTCGGACATACCGACATACGATGGCAACCCCGCCACTCTTTCGGAGTTTATTAGATCAGCGGAACTCATAACAAGTCAATTTTTGGTGGCACAACAGCCCGAAGCTACGTAAATAAATTTATAATTTCATCTATTAGGAACAAACTTACGGGAAATGCACAGGAAGTAATCATTGGTTACGATTTTATTAGTTGGGATGATTTAAAAGCAGTACTAGTAGATAATGTTGGCGACCAAAGGAGTGAGTTAAATCTAACAATTGATATGTCTAAAATGCGACAAAACCCTAAAGAATCTCCCATAGATTTTTATAACAGGGTGCGAACCCTACTTGCAATTTTTAATTCAAAGATTTATTTAGGACCGGGAGCGGAAGCAATAAAAGATCACAAATTAGAAACAGCTAAGGCATTAGCTTTAAGAGCTTTCCTTTCTGGTATTCATGAACCATTTGGAACCTTGTTAAGAGCTAGGAACCCTCTCAGGTTAGAAAACGCTATTAAAATAGTTCGTGAAGAAATTGACATCTGCTACTCTAACAGTAGAGCACTTAATTCCACTCAAAATTTAAATCAAAAACCAAATCACAAGCTTTATACACCTAACACTTATTTCCCGCAAAATTCAACCCCCTACCCTAACTTTCAACAGCAACGAAATCCTTATAACGGATTCCCACAACAAAATTTTAATAATTTCCAAAGTCTGAATCCCAATTTCAACAGACCTTCACAATTTCAACAGCGACCCAATCCCAATCAACAGCCAGCTCAATTTTCGGGATATAAAAGGCCATATGGACAACCCGGGCAAAATGTATTTGCCCCACAAAAAGGTTTCAAGCCAAGCAATCCCCCCGAACCAATGCAGCTTGGCACTATAAGCAAAAGGTTACCTCAGAATCAAGGTCCTAATCCGAATAAACGTCTTAACAACCAATCTTCTGTACCTTACATCCGACAGTCGAATCAGCCCCCTAACTTTCATTTCGAAGAACTACACCACTTAGAATCTCATGAGGAAAGCGAATAGGAAAATTTTGAAAATGACGAATATTGCAACGACCAGTATAGCCCCGAATTTGACTATTCAGAAAACTACCCAGAACATGACACAGAAGAAGACAGACTTGACGAAGCTGCAAATTTTCAATAAAAGCCTCGGAAACCCTAATAGACACATTTAATTTCAATTTCCCTAAATCAAACTTGCCGTATGTTATTATTCCTGGTACTCAAGATAAACTTTTATTAGACACAGGTAGCAGTAAAACTATCTTATCACCAAAATTTGTAGAAAAGCATTTCCCAAATTCAGTAATTAATTATAATGGTACATCATATCATGATAAAGTAGCCGACGTCCCAATTAACTCCCTTTTCAAGGAACCCGGAACACATTTGTGTTATTTGTTCGACTTCAACCCGAACTACGTAGGAATTATAGGTGCAGATCTTTTGGCCGATCTTAACGGAGCAATAGACTTCAAATGGATGCACGTCTAAACAGATAGTACTATCATACCATTCTACTATAACTCTTTTATGCTACGCCAAGAACAGCAACATAGGAACGAATGAAATTTTACCAGAATAAAGCCTCACCTGGCATCTAAACGACTAACCCTGGCACCCAGATCAGAAACTCAAATCATTTTACCCACTGTCAATAAAAACGGCACATATTTATGCGACAAAATAAATTTCAATCAATTTTGTCAAACGCTTCGAGCCATCGTAAAAGCGCACAACAATTATTTTCATACCGCTGCTATAAATACTTCAGCTGAGATTTTTACATTTGAAATCTATCAATCCCTAATTTTAGATGAGCTTTCAAAACCCGATGATACACATGATGTCCAAATTAATAACGTCGAACTAACGTCACAATCCCGCAACCAAATATTAAATGAAAACCTGCGTAACATCAATACGTCACATCTAAATCACGAAGAGGCCCAAGCCCTTAAAAATCTCTGTTACCAATTTTTCACTCCCTTAAATTGCCCCTCACATTCACGAACCTAACAAAACACCATATTAGAACCAAAACTAACATACCAATTTATTCAAAAAATTTCCGCTACCCTCAAGTCTATCGAGATGAAGTCAAAACTCAAATTAATCAAATGTTAAAGGATAACATAATTGAACACTCTGAGAGCCCTTACAACGCCCCTATTTGGATTGTTCCAAAAAAATGGATAACTCCGGAAAACAAAAATACAGGATTGTCAAAGATTATCGAAAACTCAATGCAACGACTATCGAAGACAAATATCCACTGCCGCTTATAGAAACGGTTTTGGATAACCTTGGTAGAGCGGAATACTTTTCCACCCTCGACCTGGCTTTTGGTTTTCACCAGATATAAATCGTGGAAGAGGACAGAGAAAAAACTGCTTTTTCAACAGAGGCGGGCCATTTTCAATTCAAACGAATGCCGTTTGGATTGAAAAATGCTTAGGCTTTCTTCCAACGTTTGATTAATCAGGCATTAATCGGTTTAACACCCACTCAGTGTACTTAGACGATATAATTATTTATTCTGTCTCCCTACAAGAACATCTTGCAAAGTTGAAACACGTCTTTGAGAGATGTCGAAAAGCGAATCTAAAACTACAACTAGACAAATCCGAATTTCTGAAACCATCAATAGCATACTTAGGACACATTCTCACTGAGGATGGTATCAAACCAAATCCTGAAAAAGTTAAACCCATTACTAAATTTCCTTTACCAAAGACGAGGACAGAGATTAAATCCTTCCTCGGCCTCTTAGGTTACTACCGAAAATTTATAAAAAACTATGCCAAGATAACCAAATTCTTAACCACCTGTTTGAAAAAAGATGCTAAAATTATTCACGACCAAAATTTCATTAAGCAGTTTGAGCATTTAAAAATTTTATAAACGAATCAACCAATATTGGTATACCCAGATTTTAACAAACACTTGGAACTAACTACAGATGCTAGTAAGTTTGCAATAGGCGCAGTGCATTCTCAGCAGGGCAAACCTATAAGCTATGCATCTCGTACTTTAAATTCAGCTGAAATTAATTATCCGACTATAGAAAGAGAACTTCTTGCCATCGTCTGGGCATGCAAACACTTCAGACCCTACCTATACAGAGTAAACTTTATTATCTATACAGACCATCGACCTCTGATATGGTTACGTAATATTAAGGAACTCAACTCCAAACTGACCCGCTGGAGCATCAAGCTCGAGGAATTCAACTTCACCATAAAATATTTGCCCGGCAAGACGAATAAAGTAGCCGATGCTCTTTCTAGAGTAACTATAAACCCCCTATCTGTCGATAGACTTAATACACCCGAACCCACTTTTGACGATAATGCTAGTATCATAGCAAATAGACCAGATCCACCTGACCTATTCGACTTTACGATACCAATAATTAACCCACCTTCGAAACCAAAAATTAAAATTATGTCAGACATAATAATTAACAAAAAGAAAGACGAGAAACCAACACCTGCAGCTGGTGCCGTAAATAATGACAATGACAACCATTCTGTAATGGATGCGATACATTCACAACAATCTTCCACACCCGTGATTGACATCGCAGAATTACCTTTACAAAGGTATAAAAACCAAATAAAATTTATAAACGCCGTAATCCCTAAACCCATGCAAATATATAGCTTTGACGGTTATTCCCATATAACCGTTATTATCAACAACCAAAACTATAAAGAAAAAATTATGCAATTGCTTATCGAACATTGTTCACCCAAACTACACTACTATAGCATATTCCAAAACGAAGAAATATTTGAGAAATTTTCGAAATTCATTTCAGAAAATCTTAATGCTAACTCTCCGAAATTCCATAAATGTATTAAACAAGTGACTTATGTCACAAACCCAGATCATAGAAAACAATATATTGCCGATTACCATTTCGGTGACACCAACCACAGAGGGATCAACGAGACAATTGAGCACCTTCAAAGATCATACTATTGGAAAGGAATGACTAAAGAAATCGATACATTTATCAAGAATTGTGATACATGTAAAAGAGAAAAATATAATCGCAACCCCAATAAATTACCTTTTCAATTTACTCCCACATATGATAAACCCTTCCAATGTCTTAACATAGACATCTTTCACATCAATAACACCCAATATCTTACAATTATCGATAATTTCAGTAAGTTCACCCAAGCTTACTTATTAGAATCACGTAACGGAATCGACATAATAAACGCCCTGTTTAAATATTTTTCAAATTATGCTATAACCAAGAAGATTATTGCCGATAATGAATTCGATACTGCTATTATTAAAGAGTTTCTAAAATTACACAAAATCGATCTGCATATAACTACTCCGTTGCACCATGAATCTAATTCACCCGTGGAACGAATACATTCTACACTAATTGAACATTTTAGACTTTTCAAAGATACGCCTGATTCGGAAAAAATGCCCCACTGTATTCTGGCGTACAACAATTCAATACACTCGAATTTAAAATATACCCCACGAGAAATTTTGTTCGGACACAGATAATAGAGACCCCTATGACCTATGCACCGATACTTTTTATGAAAACTATTTGAACGATCACAAAAACCGAATGACCCATCTTTATAACGAATTAAAAGACAAGCAAATTCTAACTAAACAAAAACGTAATGAAAATCTTAATAAAAAGAAACACCTAACCGTTTTCAAATTTGATCAAAAAGTTTTTCTAAAACAAGACAAGAGAAACAAAAAATTAGCCAAATTCAAAGGACCCTTTAAAATCATCAAAATACTGGACAATCACATCTACACTGTACAAGACGAACATACGAAACAAGTACTCAACAGACACGCAAACGAAATACTACCTATTAAAGAAAATAAACCTGTTGCAGATACATCATTACCTGGTCCCTCTTCTTAACTTCAACCCTTGGCGACGTTACGATTACCGACCTCTCCGAAAACCCTGGAATTTACCCTAACGTACTTGGACAAACCCTCATCAAAGAAAGTGCATGGACTATTATTAAAAACACCTACTATGACGATGACGTTAATACTTATATCGCTTTACGCCGAAATATTTTATCGCTTATAGCTACATTATAATTAATAATGGTGAGGCACTAACACCCCATGAAGGAGCTTGGCCTGCAAGCTACATTAGAAGACAAAAATTATATTTTAGAGCATAGGACCTTTAAGGTCATAACAGATGAAACGCTTAACCATAATAACCAATTACTGTTGCTTAAATCCTATATTGATAAGATAGATAGACCATTAGATCAAATATTCCCCGACACTAAAATTCTTAGTAAAAGAGGTCTTGTAGACGGTCTTGAAACCATGTTTAAATTTTTAACAGGCAATCTCGACGCTGAAGATGGTCGAAAATATGAAATGCCAATTTCAAAATTACAAGAGTCCGCCGACATCAATGCTAAAATTCTAAGCAAACACGCACATATTCTTAACGATACTCTAACAGACATACAGACCCTAAAACTAAATCAAGAATTATTGTTAAACAATATAAACAAAACTATCTTTCAAAACAACGAATTACTACGAACCATTGGGGGCATTTCCACTCGAAACCTATTAAACGAAGCCCTATTTTCTTTGCAACTTTTCTTTAATGCTTGGAGTGAAATGGAAAACGCTCTAACATTTGCCTATTCACAGCAGATGCACATGTCGCTATTAGACAACAAAGATTTAATCAGCAATTTGAAATCGATTCACACCTTCCTTCATAAAAACCAGGGTAACTCCCTGGATCTCCCGTACCCTATCAACTTACAGAATATACATTTATACGAAAGCATTATGGTTACCAAGGCTTATTAGATAAAAAATAGAATAACCTTTATTTTCGAAATACCACTAATACCCAAAAATCAAAATTACCGAATTGATACCTTTTCCAGTTTACATTAATCCTAGTCGTTATCGCATGATTCTACCAACGTATAACACAATTTTGTTTGGTAATATCGACTCAATACCTATTGAGCCGTACCATTGCAAACCTACCAATCCCGGTAACTACTTTTGTAATCAAAGAAACCACTTTCGATTGCCTAATTCAAAACTGTGCGAAACTCAATTACTATCCTTTGCAACTAATCATACCTGTCAACCGTATACGTTCGATTTATTAAATCCAAAAATTACACAAAAAGACTCTTCTTCATGGCTAATAACAACTCCAAACAGATTACTGGTTAACGTCAAATGCTCCGATCAAAAAATTATAAGAAATACATTGAAAAATCAAGCATGTTACATTTAACTCCAGGCTGTTCCGCTTTAATAGAACATAATGCTCTTTTATTCGATATGAAAATTACCACAAAGGAAAGTAACACACTGAAACTCGCAAGCATAAATAAACTAAATTCTGACGTGCCAAAATCAAGTTGGCCCCATTGACTTACTTCCAATCAACACCCAAAAATTGCTTAGCAATATAATTCAACTCGCTAAACAAGAAGAATTATATAGATACCCATGTTTATATGTCTGCAATGTCGCCAAGTCTACCGATATTTCGGTAGATCTACCGATATTTCGGTAGATCTACCGATTTCCTCTAAAATCTACCGATCTACCGAAACGACTCTTATTTCTACCGAATTTTTGTTACATCGTATAATTATATGTAAAATTTTCCTTGGGTACTATTTAAACCGAAAAAAAAACATCAGCAACTCTTTATTTGTATACAATATTCAGAACAATTTATATTTTAGGGGAATTTAGATAATAGTAGCGAAAGTGAATAGAATAGGAACAATTATATATTTTTTATAGTCATATTTTATACGTAAACATTTAAAATATTTTTTCCATGTATTATACCGAGCGAGTCTGGAGGAACGGACCAAACTCAAGGAGTGTATTATACACGTGAAAATATTGTAAAAAAATCAAATATTGTTATCCAATTTTCATTTGTTTTTAAGATAATGGATTAAAAAAAATTTTTTTTATGGAGTTTTTGTAAAAAATCGATATTTTTATTAATTTTAGACGTCATCATTTGCAAACAATCGAGAAATGCGCCATTTATTTCAAAAGCTAAAATGAAAATAATGCGTATGGTGATTTTTTTATGACGCTATAACTTGAAAACAAATGAATATCGGATAACAACATTTGTTTTTTTATATTATTTTCACGTGTATAATATACTCCTGGAATTTAGTCCGTTTTTCCCGACTCACCCTGTATATTATTGTATATACTTGCATATAGGTATGTATTAGTAGTTAATAGTGTTTTAAGTAAATTAGTGTAGTTTTCCATAGTTCTTATCAAACAGTAAAATTGGATTTTTCGTCTTGATTTTATTTATTCAGTTAGATAGTGAAATATAAATATATGTGAATTTTTAAATGCCGGTTTACTGAAACTTGGCTATTGCAAAAATGTAAGTAGGTGTTACAAAACACATTTTATTATGTCTACCGAAAATTTGTGGAATCTACCGAAATTTAGCGCAAAAAGCTACCGATTGCCTAAAAAATGATATGGCAACACTGTATGTCTGTTACCGCAATCATTTTTATTGTAATACTTGTTTTGTGTACTGTGTTATGTATTATGTATGTATATTGTAAACGCCAAAGTTGCGAAAACAAGGCTTGAGCATTTTTAAGTAAGGAACCCCGAAAGGAACCTTTAGAATTAATTCAATGTAAAATTTAATATTTTTCCATGTGAAATAATGAAATTTGTCTTGGAATGGAGGAATGATATCAGGATCCAGTGTCGGCCTGCCCTATCTTTGGAGACTCAGTTTCCTGCCGATTAGATTAAGAATTGCAGCATGAGAATTGTCTACTTCGCACCTAATGTACTGTAATTAGTTTAGTTCTACTTGTAACCTACATGAAGCAACTCCTGTAGTTTTATTATAAGCTTCTACAGTTTAAATAAAAAGTTTTTAAAAATTGTTTCGGCCTTTTGCGACACGAAACTCGCGGGAACTCGAAAAACTGCGGGGCCGACAGTTGCCTGACCTAATGTATTGTTAACAGATGTTAATGTTTGACGTGCTTTCGTGAGGTAAATCATGTTGCATGCAATTTAATTGTCGATTCTGCTGATGTTTGGATTGTTGCTTATTATGATCTCCGTAACTGTGGAACTTACCCCCATAAATGCCTCGAGTAGTAACAGCTTTGATTTTTAGCGTGTCAATTAATTGTTTGGTTGTATATTCAGTGTCAAGTCAAATTCTTTACCTTTATTATACAGAGTGAGTTATAATTAGGTGTAAAAATTTTACCCAAATCTTCTTTAGGCCAAAACAAAGAGATTAACCCAATACACCTTAGTATCAAAACGATTCTTTAAAAAGATACAGGGTGTTAATGAAAAAAAATCTACTTGTGACTATAACTTGGAAAATAATTATCGGATTAATTTCAAAATACATTATAATAAACACAAAATTAACAACAAGATTAGCAAAACAATGACTAAAAAACAGAAAACTACATAGTAATTTTCAAAATGCCGTCTAACTAGCGATTCATACAATTGCTGAATATTATAGTTTTCTTCTTTGCTGCAACTGTTCCTTCGTGATAATTAGTTACCTCACGGTAAACCAGCTATTTAAAAACTCCCATAAAATGAAATCTAGCGGATTGAAATCGGGATCGAAAATTCTGAGCGGCCATCTCACCAGACCAAACCGGCCAAGCCATTTACCATTGAAATAGTCACTTAACCATTCTTTAACGATTCTGCCATTGTGAGGATGTGCAGCTTCTTTTTGGAAGAACATCTGTTGTATAATGTTTAACGGAATGTTTTCAAGTATATCATGCAGCTAGTGTTGAAGAAAGTCCTGATAACCATTCGCATTGATGCGATTATCCAGTTCTTACAGCTCCAGTAAAGAACCGTTGCAGATTCCTCTTCATACATTGACAGTAGTTGTCTTAATATTTAAAAACAAATTAAACTTGACTATCAAAACCAGGCTACTTGATTTAACTTCAAATGTTTACTTTCCAAATGTAGCAATAACCATTTTTATCATTAACACTCTGTATATTTTTAAGGGAGCATTTTGGTACTAAGGTGTATTAGGTTAATTGCTTTGTTTTGGTCTAAAGGCGCTTTTGTAACAATGGTTGCACCTAATTATGACTCACCCTGCATATTCTAATAATGTAATGAAGAACCCTCTGAATCTGAGCTTTTGGACTGTATTTGTAACAAGGGTTTTCAATTTAAGTGTGTCCCAGTTTGCCCTTTTCGTAACCTAGTCTCTAAAATATTTTTTTGTATTCGCACCCCGAACTGGTTACTTTGGAAACTGTCTAGGATCCTCAAAATGGCCATTTAGAGGCCTTGTACTTAAAGTCGTCATGGCAACATTTTAGCGGACTCAAACATTAGTTGCCATGACGACTTTAAGTACAAGGCCTCTAAATGGCCATTTTGAGGATCCTAGACAGTTTCCAAAGTAACCAGTTTGGGGAGCGAAAAATACATTTTCGCGCGGCCTCCTAATATAATGCCGCGTTAATGGTAATTGAAACTTCATATTATAATGTTTGGAGAGCTAATACAAAAAAACGTTGTATGCAACACGTCCTCAAATGGCTTTAGAGGACTCATCTTCACATTACGACTCGTCCCCTAAAGCCTTGCTTTGAGGACTAGTTACATAAAGTACTATTTGCGTACTACTTATAAATTATTTATTGCGTCTGAGTAACTTTTAGTTGAGTTAAGCAGTTCTGTGAAGTGCTGACTAGCATTAAATAATTTTTTGAAATCTGCAAGTGTCTGTATTGACTTATCTATTTTTTAACTTTATGGTTAGTTACCTTTAAGTTCCTTCTTCGTTTATCTTTGTCTCTATTTAGATTTCTATGAAAAATAAATTATTAAATATACGGTACCCCCCACCCAAGAAAAGTGCCTTTTCGTGCTTTCCAAGAATACTTCGACACACAGCATCACTCCGTTTCGCTAATGCAATGAAATATTATGAACAAATTATTTATGAAGAAAAAACCCAAAAACATTTTTTTTTGCCGACGACCATCCCTCAAAAGTTGATGTTGCCTTCATTTTCGGAGGACCTATCGTATGAAAACGATCCAAGACTTCAGGAAGGTTCCTTGCAACCGGAATTGTGTACACATACCAACATACATACCCCGCACAGCAGGTAGGCACCCCCCAATATGAGGGATCTAGTGGGCTGGGGTCTTCACCAAAAGATCCGCACAGCCGAGACGGAGATTTGATTATGTGGGTTCATTAGTCGGTTGGCACGAATTTTAGAGATATTTGACTCAGAGTGGTTTTCGATATGAGGGAATTTCAATACTTCGTACACTTCGTGTCGAAGTAATTATATATAAATTATATAATGACTCCCACATGGGCCTTCCTTCTTCCACCTACTTCTGTTTTTTTCTGAAAAACGTAGTTTGTATAAATTACTCACAGGAGAAAATATATATATTGACTTAAATGTTACCTTTTAATCATATTATTTATTGATATTTGTGACAAATCTTGTTCGCAGAGAAAATACAGAGGGACCGCTACGCGTTTTCTCGTTGCAGAGTATAAATGGTACGGGATTTTTTAAATATAAAAAAAGAAAATTTACGAGATATCCAATGTTAGAGTGGTTATAATTTCAACAGATGCGAAGAAGAAATTTATAAGAAACTCCAATTCTAGCTATACCATTAGGTCTTTTACAAGTAAACACAATAAATACGAATGTCTAAAAACAACATTAGACGCCTTAAATATAACAAAATTAAAGTGTTGCGTGAATACCTTGTAAGTTGTAATGAAGTAGTTTGATTGCTGGGCATATAGTCACTTCCTTATACCATTGCAAAATTGTTTGACTAAATTAAAATGGAATTGCAGGCTGGGCAGTTCAATTGATCAATTTCTTCTTTATTGATGTAGGTAGCAGTGACATCGACTAAGTAGGGACGAGCACTAACCACTGCATTAACAAAAAAAAAGGTCAGCTAGCTGCAAATGGCTGCCATGTGAACACGGGCCAGATATTTGATGAATTTGCAATTATAGAATAAAAATTTGTAAGGGATTCGAAAAAGTACCTCTCCGAATCATGATACGGCCACCTGCAAATCTGTGGATCGTCAGCACCATTGAGTGCATCTACTTGTCAAATAAATTTCTACCAATCAGTTATGTCCCAGTTCACAAACTAGCAAGCAAAACCATGCTATAAGAAAAGTGCTACCAGTATTCAATACAAGTACTCTAATAGCTATTTATGTTAAAAATACGAAATGAAGGACTTTTTGGACAAGCCGCAGTTTATGGCCAAACGGGCGCAGCGAGCGAGTCACATAAATAAGACGAGACTAAAAATTTGCTTTCGTATTCGTTGCATACATATACTTTTTTGTTTTGGAAGCGTTTTTTTCTTATTAAGTTTAACCAAAAAGGTCGGGAAAAGTCGAGAAGGTCATGATGATACCAAAAAATGGCAAAGTGTATTTTGTCTTCGACCATTGGAAGCAGCGTTACTTTTTGTTGCTGTGGTTATTACTGCTGAAAAGTAAAAGCTACTAGTATGAAGAAATAGGTGTTTTCGGCAACTAGACATAGCCAAGATTCATAGCTTTTCGATGCAGTAAAACAAAATAGTTATTTACATTATGACTGTTGTAGGTTGTATTTTATAGAGCGAGGTGTTAATTTTTAGAGCACGACGCCAAGCAAAACGCTTTGAAACGTCAAAAGTCAAAATCGTTTTTCATTTCTCCAACACTCAACTGAACGAACATTATGTAAATACGTACGTTTTATTATTACAAAGCCACTTGTTTCCTAAAAGTCTCTAAAAGCTAAAAATGTTCTAGTCATTTTACCACACCGGGATGCGTAAAAGCACTGACTAGTAACTGTCAAATCGTAGTTACGGCGGATGTCAACTGTGTGTAAATGTGCTGTTTATATGTCAGGAAGCAAAAACTGTATTTTTAAAATTCCAGTAATTGCTATTTGAAAAAGTGCTTAAAGTAATTAGCTACTTACATCGTAAAGTACAAGACGTATTTAAATGTAGGTACTTAAAATACCTAGAATACTTGAGAATACTCTAATTACTTTTTAAAATACAGGTCAAAGTACAGGTAAAGTGTGGATACATTTTTAAATAACGATAATACGGTTTATCGTTTGAAATCAAGACATCCATAATCTTAAGATTTATTCTATTTACTTTGACAACTAATGTTTACGGTGCAGATGGGTTACTTCGCCACCTAAACCTATTATTTGGCATTCTCTCAAAAAGCTATCCTAGAACACATGAAAAATTCCACTTTTTTGTACAGATGACACAAAATGGCAAAAGTACCCCGTATTGAAAACACAGTTTCTAGTGTCAAAAGTTACTGTTTATACCACTTTTAACTTTAGAGTGCGAATTACGTTTTTATCGGACGTCACCGATAGCAACGCTTTTCTGTAAATATGTATGACCATTTAACCTATAATATCTAATATATTATGACAGAAAAGTGTCATTTAACTAAATGTTTATACTTTTGTTACCATAGTAGAAAAAAATCTGGTGTGATCTTATAGACAAAAATGTGTTTTTAGCTTCCCTACTATATGTACTATATAAAAAAAGAAACCCATTTTAAAGTTATTCAGCTGGAAAATTGCCTACTTATCTCATATCAATACACATTAAAAATGTAACGTTTGAAAAAAAATCGTTAGATCCGTTTTTGAGAGAATCTTAAAAAACTGAAAAATCACATAAGTCAACAGTATACTTCCGGTTATGCCATTGTCTTGGAAATCTTGGTGTCGCATCTAGATAGTACTCAAAACTTATATATGACGTTTCAACGTTATATCTCTTTTCGTTTTTGAAATATTCTGTTCACACACAGGCATACAGACAGAGCCCAATGAATAAAAACATTTTTTTAGGTTCAGGGGATTCGAAAAAGTGAAGATCTATTGAAAATTCAATTTGGAATTGTTGAGGTGAATCCAATACTTCCTTTATTGTAAAAGAACGTAAAATAGCGTATGAATGACACAAGTATAAGTGCAATTTAAAGCACTAGCGACGTTAAAAGCACTTTTCTTCGTCTTGTGCTCTTAAACTCATAGCACCTGCTTTAAAGGCTTACTCATGCACTAGTATCATAGTATACCTACTCTTACGCAATTTTTGTTACATGATGTATTTTGAAAGCAGCATAGGTAACGATTAGGTATTCTGAAGTAGTATTTGTTAAGTTAAGCCTGTTAGCCCCAAAACTTTAAGTCGTTATACAACTCATTTAAAGCGAGTTTGTTATTAGTTCTTTGACAGGCTAAAGCTGAAACAGTTTTGCTACAAAAGGAAAGATTATAAAAGGTAAAAATAGGAAGGTTCAAATCGCTTTTTCTTCGTCAAACCGTTTTTCGGCTATATCTGGTTTCAAAGTGTAAAAAGTAGGGAAATCTAGCAATTACCGGAACTATTAAGTTTGAATACAGCATAATTATGTTACAAACAGTGAACACTAAAGACAACAGATTGGTTTTAGCGCACGGTCAGTTTTAAAAAAAAATAGTACTTGACTTAATCTCCAAAAGTCAATATTAATAAAACAAACAGTGGCTGAAATTTACTCAAATCAAGTGCTACGCCCTAATAACGAGTTTTAGCTTTCCAGTTTCTAATTCCGCTCAGTAGTGAATTAAAAGCTTTGGGGGTTTTATTTGCACATGCCGCCGTAAAAGGAATAATTACTATGAAATAAAAAAAAATAAAATCCTGGCTCGTTTGCGGATCTCCCCATTTACAGCACGACGAAACATTGTGAGTTCTAGATTGGTGTAGATAGCAACATGCCCTCTGTAATTACATAAAATATATTTATCAAACATGAGATCGGTAATAAAGAAGCTAGTTACCTATTTTTTAACATATTGAAAATGTTTAATGAATTGGAAGTGTAATACGTAATACGGGGCTCCAGTTGCGAATAGTGTGACGCTTGCAAAGTACGCAGTTTTCGCGAATTTCTGCAAGTTGTACGTATTGCAGGTGAATTATGTTGTCATTTTGAAGACCTCCTCAAGAGCGAACTTTCTGGAGGAGCTGTGAAAATGTCAGATTCGAGAGGGTGAAAATACGGGGGGTTAAAACGATTTTTTGGACACGAAAGCGTTCGTTGCTGTTACATCGCATACCTCTTGAAAGATCCGAATGTGATTTGGAGCTAGTTGGAAAGAGGATGAATCAACGCTCATCGTAGTGGCCGTTGTTTAGGGTTTGCGAAGCACGAGGGCGAAATTACAGGCGTGTAAAGGTCAGGTGCGTTTGTAGAAAATTGTATGTTCGCATAACCAGGGGGAAAAAAATGTTTTTGGAAGTAAAGGGTGTTTTTTAGAGGCAGAGATCTTTAAATTGAAATAAAACACAGAAAAATGTTTTTAATGTCCATGAAATTGGCTTTATTTGAAAGAGAATTTTTTGGCATTACTGTTTGAATATGATTTCGGGGATGTGACCGCCGCGGCTGGCGCGTACATGGCGTAATCTGGAGGTCCAATTTTCACACACTCTTCGCAGTAAATCAGGCTGTATTTCCGCAATAACGCGTCGAATGTTGGCTTCCAAGTGCTCAATTGTTTCCGGTTTATCGACGTAGACATGCGACTTTACACATCCCCAAAGAAAATAATCTAATGGCGTCAAATCGCATGAGGTCGCCGGTTAACAGATCCGTTTCGTGAAATTAATCGTTCATCAAATGTTTCTTTTTAGAGGCGGAGACCTTTAAATATTGGCAACACCGTTTTCTGTGACAGCCGATTTGACAGTTCTCGGTTGTTTTGAGGTTAGTTTGGTTTGGAAATTCATCATGAATAGATTCACGCCGGAGCAACGTTTGCAAATTGTTCAAATTTATTTTTCAGATTATGCCATGTACGCCCCAGCCGCGGCGGTCACATGCCCGAAATCATATTCAAACAGTAATGCCAAAAAATTATCTTTCAAATAAAGCCAATTTCATGGATATTAAAAAATTCTGTGTTTTATTTCAATTTAAAGATCTCCGCCTCTAAAGAAATACCCTTTATGTGGATGAATCTGTGGATTTTTAAGCATTTTGCGGCCCAAGTGGATTTGGGGGTTGCAACATGGGGAAAACGTTATAATTATCGGAAAAACCTTAAAATCAATATTTGTGTGAAATTTGCCGTTTGGAGACTGTCTACTGGTCGACTGTATTTTTTAAGAGAATTCGGGATGTGGAAATTTTGCGGCCAAGGTGGATTTGGGGGTTGCAAAAAGGAGAAAACGTTATAATTATCAGAAAAACCTTAAAATTAATATTCCTGTGAAATTCGCTGTTTAGAGACTTTCTACTAGTCGATTTAATGTTTTAAGAGAATTCGGGATGCGGTTATGAGGGGGGAATTGTTTGCCTTATTTTTTCAATTTTTAAACAAGGAAAATATGTAATTTTGTTTGATTCTGGCTCTTTGTGAAATTGGAAATTTCCAAGTAAATATTAAATAATGTGATGCTAACAGAATGTCGGATTGTATTTGTCTCCAACATGAATAATATTTCCTGGGGTTAAGGTCACTGCCGCGCTGCGCTTGCTGGCAGACAGTGGTAGAACGGTAAACGGCCACTGGCAAGGTTGTGATATTAGTGCCAGCTGTTTGTACTAAAACTTAATGCGGGATTGCAATAGAAAAAATCTGGTGTGATACACGCACACAACTTCCTTTTACAGCGATCCTATAATTTTCCAAAAATTTTATTTTAAATTTTTAAGCATTAGTCAAAAATTATCAAAAATTATAAAAAATTACAAATTCTGCAAAAACGGTACAAAATAGAGCGTTAATTTAAAAGACCAATTTTTTCTAGAATTTCAAGCTGAATTAAAAAATGTAATAATATACCGAGTGTTCTATTTAAAATAGGAGTTAATAAAAAAAAACAGAAAAGAAAACAAAAGAAACCCATTTTAGTAGTATTCAACTGGAAAATCACCTATCTCACATCAATAGACATTCAAAAAGTAATAAAAATGTGAAGTTTGAAAAAAATCGTTAGAGCCGTTTTTGAAAAAATCGAAAAAAACTGAAAAATCACAAGAGTAAACACCTACTTCCGGTTATGCGATTTTCTTCAAAAGCTTTCTGTCGCGTCTACATAGTACACAAAACTTATATATGAAGTTTCAACGCTATACCTCTTTTTCTTTTCGAGATATTCTGTTCACAGGCAGACAGACAGACAGACCAATGAAAAAAAATATGTTTTTTGAGTTCAGGGGACTCTAAAACGTAAAGATGTTGAAAATTCAATTTCGAATATTCGTACAGTTCTAGTTTTCCAGAATAAAACATTATAAGTAAGCTACACATGATTTAACTTATCCGTAGTTGCTGATTGAGATGCATTGCAAATCTATTCAGTAAAATTCTATCTTTAATTAGATATTCGTGTGCTTTTAAAATGATTACAGCGTATTTAAATCAGTTGCTGGGTTCGGATATTTACCTTCAACATGCCCGTTGTACTTCCATTCCTTGTTCAAGATTATGTTAACTTGAAGTATTTAAAAAATTGTGTTTAGTACGTCCCCTTGCTTCAAAATTCTTTCAACAGAGCGGTCGATATGGAATGGGCCATATTTGTATATAACGAGAGAAAAAAAAGATGACCATACAAAACGTCATTTAGTAGGCATGTTGACATACGTAATAATTAAACTGAGAGTCCAGCTTACTGGAATATTTGCTTCTATGTTTACCTCTTTCTTACTTAAGTAATGTATATTATCTTTTTGTTCATCTTATCTCATTGCTGATTGGTGGTGGATAATGTCAAAATACGCAATCAAATGAGCTATAAGCCGTTCACGACCTTTTTGGGACAGAGTTGGCTATGATTTTTTCTTTTCATGTTGGACTAACTGATTCGATGATGTAGCGGATGCAATTTTTTTTTCAGTCAGTGTCTGTTCGACATTTTCTTGCCACCACATTGTCAGATTTATTATTTTAATATTCGTAAGAAAATTTATAACATTTATTACAGATGCTAAGTAAATGTCACACCCTTAACCTATTTGTTTTAGTAACTTTTGTAAATACATTCCTAGACAAAGATAAATTTTGAAAGTTCACTCATGAAATTATGGAAGTCAAAGGCCACTTTGTGTTTTGATTTTTACTGAACAGACTATGTATAAAAGTTGTAGGTACAAAGGTGCTGCCCATTATTAAAGTATTTTTTATTATACAGGGTGACTCAAAAAAGTGTTGCGAATCAAACTTACTTTTTTTAAATGGAATGTCCTATATTTAGGTAGCTTAAAAGTTTTCTATTGAAATAATAATCATTTTCAGATAAAGTTGTATGGGTCTGTCAATTATTTTTTGAGATATTAACGATTTTATGCAAAAAACAGAAAACGATTGAATGAAGGAAAATATTCCAAAAAAATTCCTTTTTCGTGAATAACCTTTAGAGTGTAAAATAATGTGTGTAGATATTAATTACTGCTATACAGGGTGTTTGACATTTGCAAATGTAATCATTTCGAATGCCCTCCATCTTTTTATATTTTTGAAAAACTCTTTTAATGGGCTTTGTTTTGATACTTTCTACCCCTAAAGTCAACCGTTTTTCAGATAATTGAAAATGAACATAAATAAAGTTGTGTATACTACTAGTGAATAAAGAGGCATTTTATCCATAAGGGGAAAATTTAGCTCACGAGGAAAGCCGAGTGAGATAATTTATCAGAATGAAAAAATCTCTTTATTCACGTATGGCATATATTTTTTTTCCAATACCTACATTTGGCTATACAAATAAGTTTTGAAATTGAATAAATAATTTCAAATAAATATCATGTTACCTGTTTTTGCACTAGTTACCATGGTAGTACTTATTTATTTTGTTGGTTGCTATGGATTATTTTATTCACTAGTGAAGAAAGTAGCATTTTATCCACACTCATCGTAAAATGTTACTTTATTATAGAGATTTTAGTAGATAAAATACAGCTTTACAAATAGGTATTGGAATGAAGTAATTTAAACTTATTATTTATTATATATGTTATTTAGAGGGGTATAACAAACAAATAGCGTTAAAACATTAATTTAAACATTTACACTTTCTGAACATAGCAATAAACAAAGTTTAGAAAATATTAAACTAACTATTGTTGACAAGTAAATAAAAAACAAAAATAAAGCGAAAAGCACTAAAAAATCCAGGATTTAATAATTAAATTATATATTGAAAATTTTCTCCTTGCTTGTGAAGACAATTGAACCTAGAAACAATCTAAATTTTCATATTTGCTTTAGTATTGAAGAGTGTTATTCAATAAAGAGTTATTCTATTACTAATTTTTAGTTAAATAATTTAACAGAGTAAACTGTAATCGCAACATCATATTTACATTCGAAATCAAATTCTTCTATTGTTTAACGAAAAGCCAAAGGCGCCCGAGGACACAAAGAGTTTGGTTTTGTTTGTTATGTAAATACCACAATAAAAGGAGTTTATAAAATAAAACCATTGATGAGAAAGAAATAAAAAATAAAATATTTAAATCTAATAGCACCTAAGGGTTTTACAAGGTTTTGATAAATAAATACAATTGTAATAGCAAATGAAATCGTATGCAGAAAACAAAACGAACACACAAACCCTATATCTAATGAAATTAAATGTTCAAAGATTTCTCCGTGTTGCTGAACACATAATTGCAGCGTTGGAATATAATTTTCTTGCACTGCTACCAAAGTTCCATCTCTGATGTTTCTGAAAGCAGCTGTTCTTCTTTTCTTCATGTTCTCAACAGTTCTAAGGACTATATTATAGACCTCGCCTTTAACATAACCCCAAACGTAGAAAGGTAAGGGTGTGCAGGCCATGCAACTGGCCCACCTCTTCCAATCTAGGTGTCTTTCAAACATATTTTAGTAATGTGAGCACCTACGTGCCTACAACTTTTATATAAGCGATATTTAGGTAAATCGAATAGTTTTAGAAATATCTTCCACCCCCGTATCGTTGCCGGACCCAGTAGTGTATATGTCTGATTCTGTCTAACACTTATAAAGCACCTAATAGTATATTATTATACTAGTTTAATAAGAGGACCTATTGTAGCACGAGTGAATTTGGGGTACGGCGAGCGTAGCGTGGAGTGCTCCAATGGAATGAATGCCTCTTATTAAACGAGTATAATATACTATTTGATCTACTTTGCATAAAAAATAATCAAAAACTTTGAATCTTGACGTTTTATAAATGTGACAATCTGTGAGTTGTCTGAAACAAGGTAGGCTGTTCCAATGTTTTTCATATGAAAATAGCAATGCAAAAATAGTGTTATAATGGACTCCATTGTAGCACTGTTTTCGGTGCTATAATATCCATATTGTGACATCAGTAGATAAACTATATTCTAGCTTATTTGACTACCTATGTTCACATTATCCACCACAAATCTATATACAGGTTGCACAAAATTGTACGAAACATGCCAATTGAGTTGAAAAAGGTTCAAGTACTATTTTCCATAAGAGCAACGAAAATAGAAAATGCAATATTTACGTTGGTAGCTTGAAAACGAGTAGGTACCATAGCTAATTTTTGCAGCATCTTTGACATAGGAGTGTGCAGAATCTTCTCATTTGCTCATTTGCTAAAGTTGATAAAGCACAAAAATTATAGTAAATATTAATTAAATTTGCATTTACAGAACGATGGCTTAGGTACTGCGATTATTATTTTAAATTACATCTATAGGGTTAAGGGGATACGCAATTCTTTGTTATGTACACTTTATATCTGAATTGGAAAACATCTTGTATAAAATACGTGGTAAAACGTGTTTTTTTACCACACGACGTGTTGTTGATCACGTCTAGTGATAAAAAGCACTACGTTTGACTACTAATCATATATACTTGTAACAGGTCAATAATAAAGATATCGGATCCTGATCAATACCACCGCTTCCTCTAATTTATTTCTTTTTCTTCGATCACATCAAAGCTACTATATAAGGAACAAAGCTATTATTATGATAAACACAGCAACTTTATTATCCTGTAATACAGTAACGTAATTATTATTTATTCTAATTTAATCATCAAAAATAATATGCTTTGCATCCTATCTTTTTGGTATTTTACAAAAAAAGGAAGCCTTTGCCATAGTTGCCAGGATATTTAAGCGAGGCTAATGATGATGCACTTGCTACATATTTCTTTGATTGTATTCTTAATGTGGAAAGGGGTGGGAGTCTTTACATTTCACAATTCACAAAGATAAAGAGTTCCCTTTAAAGAAAACTGTGGTAAAAAAATATAAAACTTTGAGCAATTGGAAAAACATTCTGTACTAGTACAGCCAAGTATAGGTAGAAGCAACAATTACATAGCATGAGAATTATTCAATTTCGATGTTTACCATTGAGATTTCGAAAAACGTAAGGGATACAAGATCGGTTAAATTGTGGCAACATTGCTTATTTCAATGCTGAATATTATTAGAAAAATTAATTGCTAGTATACCTACATCGCTTTGAGCTCGTACTTTCCAAAGTGGCAATGACAGCTACAATAAATTGCTCGACTGGTGAAAGATTGCCAAAGTTATTAGGTTTGCATTCAATTTCAGATTATATGCAATACAATTAACCCACATTTATTGTTTTTGTTTTTATTGTATGTTTCAATTTGCTGTTATGCAATATACATAAATTTCTAAAATAAATCGGTGTATTGGCACAGATACACAAACTATATCGCTATAGCTGTAACTTATGTCATATGATACGATAAATTGACATTATGCTACCACGTCTGACATCCACTGATCACCTATCATGTTTGAAACTTAAAGTTAAAGTCGTGGACTCCTCTATTTCAATTTAAAGAAATTCTAGACAGTGGAACTATATTGTATTGGTATTTTAATTAGTTTCTACTTAAAATATTCTATTTGAGGTAGTAGGTAGGTAGCTATAATGGAGAAATTCACGGCAGCTGCTTGATTTAATTTAAATTTTACAATTTAATAACACCTCTCTGACTATATCACACTACAAAACAAATAAATCAACACAGCTAAATATAGAAACCAGCAGAAATGACGAAATCCCTGTAAATATATTTACTGGAAAATAAAGGCTATTGTGTACTTGACGTTATTAATGAATTAATTAACTTGCATGCAACATGCAATACCTCTATTTTTCCCTTGACGAAAATTGACCCAGCAGTGATACGTTATAATTACATTACAGGACTACGTTGTTTAATTGCAGCCCATTCCGGCGGGACATCAGCAGTTGATTGAGTTTGTCGATTTGTTACACAATCAAAGTGTATAAAGAATGTGATGCTGTGAATAGTTACAAATTAAGTTGCAATTTGTTTTCTGCGTTTCTTTCTATAAACTTCATTAATTTTGTTGACACGATGTTTCTCCAATCATTCCTAGCGCTATATAAACCTACCTCTCAATTTGATTTCTTATTGAACCAAAAAACAAATTAACATAATTATATTTCACGGATGTTTCATAAATGTATGCTTTGCATTGATTTAAAAATGTAACTTTTATAGGAGACGATTTGTAATCGTTTTGTCAAGTTTATAGAGAAACAGGAGAAACGTGGGTAAATTATTCTTCGCCGAAAAGTGCCGACACAAAGGCCTTTTATAAAAACTGTTTTTGAATATTAAGTAAAGTAAGCTGAAGGAAGAGAATACAAGGAAAAGGGACGTAGATCTTACAAACTAAACAACTAATAAAAATGAAATCGATTACATAAGAAATTATTCAATATGTGACTGTATCAAGCAACGTTATACACAGGAGGCGACCACAAACTTGTTCGAGCGTTGATGCCTACATTGCCCATAAATAAGAATTTCGAAAGAAGACGAATGATAAGGAAACAGCAATCAAAGTATAGCAGAAGAAATAAACAGGTATCAAGTTGACTACGGCGATAAGCAACTAATTACTAAAATCTCATAAAGAATTCTAAACAAAACCGCAATTAGCGACCAAATAAAGGATGTCATGAAAAAAGACCACAGCTTGTTAAAGAACATAAATGAACGACTGAATATTCAGACATTAATATGAAAATTAGACAGAAGATGGGAGAACATATAAACAAAATACTAGAGGTAAGAGTGAATGGGGCTATCGAGAAGAACAAGGGGATGCAATTTCTTAAAAGTGATATAGAGAAGGAGCGTAATGAATGGGAGAAACATGATTCATGACAGAGATGAAATCTTACATATATTAGAAACATTCTATGAAAGCCTTTACGAATCGAAAACATCACCGACAAGAGAAGAGACTAGATTGCAAACAACGGGGTACTAGAAGTAGAATTGAACATTTACCTGGTAGAGACAAGTATAAACAAGTTCTCAAATATAGTAAAGTACCTCTTACAGTCATGTCAAGTTTATGAAAATGTTTGTTTTAATGCAGTACATAATAGTAGGCATGTGTACCAAAATTCAAATCGGTATTTATATACTATGCAGAAACTTGGACAAGAAACAAAGAAATAACCGACAGAGTGAACGCCTTCGAGATATATATGTACAGACCACTACTCAGGATCTCTTATACAGACCACGTAACAAATGAGGAAGTGCTGAGACGACTACAAAAACAAAAAGAAATCATGTTTCCAATAAAAACACGCAAACTAGAGTACCTTGGGCACGTCATGAAAATAGCAAATACCGTCTCTACAGCTGATCCTGCAGGGAAAACTCGAGGCAAAAGGAAGTCCAGGAAGAAGACGCCATTCTTGGATGAGGAATCTTAGAGACTGGTTCGAGCTAACATCATCAGAACTGTTTCGTCTCGCTGCCAATAAAGTAAGAATTTCCATGGTTGTAGCCAATGTCCGGAACGGATGAGGCACCCACAGAAGAAGATTTATATATTTATAGAGATTAACATACCAAGAAGAAATAAAAAAATTTACTTCAAGCCCCTATAACTTCTTACTGGAGGGACTAAGGTTAACAAGCCTACGTCTATGCTCAGCGGTAGGGTTACTGCAATGGCGTCGGCGTAAGAAGGGGTGGTTGGGCGTTACCCTCAGCTAGACACTGGATTTGATTGGAACAAAGTTTATTATATTTACACATACAAATAAGCTTATAACTAGGTAACATTTATATACAGAAAAAGAAAAGAAAATGGCGGATTGGCATCCGCGATTGGAAGCGGGTGTGGTCCTTCGGAGGCGGGGCCGGCGGCTTCCTCCAGTGGTTGCAGCGGCGGCGGTGGCGACTGGCGACGGGGCGGCGAGCTGAGAGCAGCGGCGGCGGCAACGTCGGCGGCAGGGCGGATCTCCTTGGCGGAGGCGGCGGCTGGCGGCTTCCTTCGGCGGTTGCAGCGGCGGCGGTGGCGACTGGCGACGGGGCGGCGGGCTTTGAGCAGCGGCGGCGGCAACGTCGGCGGCAGTGCGGATCTCCGGGGCGGAGGCGGCGGCTGGCGGCTTCCTTCTGCGGTTGCAGCGGCGGCGGTGGCGACTGGCGACGGGGCGGCGGGCTGAGAGCAGCGGCGGCGGCGACGTCGGTGGCAGTGCTGATCTCCTCGGCGGAGGCGGCGGTTGGCGAAAGTGGCTTTCCAAAGACGGCAGGCAGCAGAGTCCAATGCGTGGGATTGGCTCTAAGTCCACGAGGGTGTTAGGCTCTGGTGAGGCTGGAGCTGCTAGCTGGTCCTGGAAGCTGAAGTGGCTCGAACTCCAAGTCCCACGAAGGCGGCAGACAGCTAAGTCCAGTGAAACGGCTGTTGGTCCTGGAGCTGAAGTGGCTGCTGGTGGTCCGGGAAGCTGAAGTGGCTGCTGGTAGTCCTGGAAGCTGAAGTGGTGGCTGGTGGACTCTCCTTGGCTGAGTTGCTGCTGGTTCGACTCTCCTGGATTGAGTGAATTCTTACTGCCAGCGTCTGACTATTTAAAGGAGCCAGTCCTTTGTCCAACGCGATCTCGACGCTCATTGGTCGAAGTAGAAGGGATGTTTTGCCCGATTTCGATATATTTTGTAATTATAGCATTTAATTGAGCGGCGTGATCAATTAGCGACTTGGTTTTAGTCGCAATCAATAGTTGATGAAATGCCGAGTCTAACGACACCCAATTTGCTATGATTTGAGTAAAAAATTAGCTCAACTTGGAATTTTTAATGCAATGTTCCGCGTAAAGCTTAATTAAGTATTTTTCTTATGGCGTGTGTTAAAAAGTTTATTATGCTTTGATCGGTTGCGCGCTATTTTTATAAGATTATTGAGACCAATTACGCTTTTCTGGGATGCTTCCTTCGTTAATTAAAATTTAATTTGTAATCTGCATCTTTGCTCGCTGTACTCGGTCGTGGCCCCTGATTTCTTCGTTACAATATGCCTTTCCTCGGGCCGCTGAACTCTCGGACGCTCTCCCGGGCGCGAGTTTGGCTGCCTGATGGAAAAATTGCTTTTTCTCCACCTGTATATGTGCTATCGCTCTGTGGTTTGTTTTAATAGGTAGCGGTTAATTTTTCCTATCTTCTGGTATCCTTTATGTGTGATTAAAACAGAGCGCACTCTGTTTAAAGGGCGTTTTAGTGAAAAATTCTTAATTTAATCTGCAAACATTCGTGAGGCGTATTTCGCTGGCTGTCACCTTTCTTGGCCGGCCGGCTCCAATAAAGTTTTATGGTTGCAATCTTGCTGCACTTTAGAAATTCGTTGTAAGGACACTTATTTTTATGATTTTAGGGTTTTGAAAGATACTTCTGCGTAGGATCGCGGTGGTTTGTTGAACAGATGTAATAATCTTTGTTCTTCGGGCGCCTTTCGGGCGGCGTACGTTTCCTTTGTCTTTATTCGATCTGTTTAACGGTTCATATCAATTCCCCCCTCCTTTGGCGTCCGCGATCCGGGCAAAAAAAAAAAAATTAGGGAGAGAAAGGGCGGAGTTGGTCTGCGTGAATTTTGAGGGCCTGTTGTCCTCTTTGGACCCTATAGATGCTTGGGCCAAGTTGGTCCAAGATTTGGTGGGGTCCACTCCATTTTGGTTGGAACCCTGCATGGATCCCGGCGATGGCGTCTGAGAGAGGGTGATTTTTCACCATGACCCACTGCTGGGGTTGAAACGTGGGGTTGTCGGCGTCCGGTGCTTCTTGGCGCTGGGCGATGGCTCGGTTTCGGATGCCTGTGTCCCGTGCTCCGCGGTTGTGGGTCCGTGGTTCGTGGGGCGTTTCGGGCAGCAGCGTGGGGTGTCGGAACCTCCATTCCCCGGGGCGGTCTAATTCCTTTCCGAACATGGCGTATGCTGGGGAACACCCTAGGGCGGTGTTATGGCGATTCCGTAAGTTAAATAGGGTCGCGGGAAGATGCCTGTCCCACTCGCGATGGTTTCCTCCTTGTAGATGCAGGCGGAGCCCCTTTTTTATTTCTTGATTCCTTCGCTCCGTTGGGTTGGCTCGGGGGTGATAGATGGCGGTCGTCCATGGCTGGATATCCCACTCCTGGCAGGCTCTCATCCATTGTTCACTGATGAACTGACGCCCGTTATCGGTCAGCATGGCGCTCGGGTACCCAAAGCGGGGAAAGACTTCATTTCGCAAGGTGCGGATGATGATGGGGGCGGTGGCTTTGGCTAAAGCGAAGGCTTCAGTCCACCGGGTGAAGAGGTCGGTTATTACCAGGATGAACTTCTTCCCGGTGGCTGACGAGGGGTAGGGCCCCATGAGGTCGAGCGCAATCGTGTCCCACGCTCGGTTGGGTTGGTGAGGCCTCAGGGTGGCTTTGGCTTGGAGGCGGCCCTTCTTGCATCTCAAGCAGAGCAGGCATTGGCGGACGTAGTTCCGGACATCTTCTCGTAAACGCGTCCAATGAAAATGTGAGCGGATGGCTCGTGTTGTTTCGGCGATGCCGGGATGTCCAGCTAAGTCTTGATCATGGTATTGGTAAATGACCCTGGGTCGGCTTCTCTCCGGGACAAACAGCCTTGGGCCTTGATCCGTCTGGTGGTAAAGCAACCCATCCTCTATTCGATAATTCTCCTGGACGGCTGCGAGATCCGGGGTTGGGTCCTCGACGAAGTAGCTTTGGTGCCATGAGTTGACTAAATCTTGACAGTAATTATCCTGCCTTTGGTCCTGTGCAATGGTCTCCCATAACGTTTCTTCGACTGCGTCCAGCAGGCTTAGGGATGGCTTGCCTGGTGGCTCCGTGACGGTAGCACGGCTGCTTGCCCGTTGATACCTCGGTGAGTCCTCACCGTGTGGTGTTTGGCTGCTGGCCGCCTGATTTCTTGTAGCGGGTTCCTGGAACCTGGGAAATCCTTTCTTAGCGGGTTGGCTGGCCGTTACACGTTTTTGGGCGAAGCGCTTGTTGTGAATGGGAGGTAGCAGTACTGTCGGGTCATCCCACACTGCTTCGGCCGGCTGTCCAGTCGGCTGTCGAGATAGCGCGTCCGGCAACTCGTTGTGCTTTCCGGGGCAATGCTCGATTGTGAAGTGGAACTCCTGTAGCAGGAGAGCCCAACGCGTGAGTTTAGCTCGCTGGTCCTTCAAGGTGTTGAGCCAGGTGAGGGCGCGGTTATCGGTCCGGAGGGTGAACTGCCTGCCTTCTAAGTAGGGCCGATATTTTTTTATCGCCCATACGGCGGCTAGGCACTCTTGTTCGTTGGAGTGATAACGTTGTTCGGCTGGCAGGAACCGGGTGCTGGCGTAGGAGATGACGTCTCGACCTCCATCGGGACGTTCCTGGTAGAGCACGGCGGCGATGCCAAATTTGCTGGCGTCTGTTTGTAAAATGAAGGGGCGAGAAGCATCGGGTCGGGCTAATTTCAGCGGTGTCTGAAACAATTGTTTCACTTGGTGAAATGCTTGCTGAACGTCTGGGGTCCAAGTCCAGCGCTTTTTAGTGCTTAGTAGGTCGGTGAGAGGGGCCGCAACGTCGGCGAATCGGGGAATGTACTCGCGTAGCCAATTGCATATGCCTAGGAACTGTCGTAACCCATTTCGGTTAGTAGGGGGCGGGGCGTTGATGACCTGCTGCACGTGACCTGGTTGAGGTTCGTTTCCCTCTGGGCCAACGATATGCCCTAGGTAGTGCAGTGTGGATTTCCCGAAGTGGCATTTTTCTGGCGAGCATATGAGCCCATGTTCCTGTAGTCGTTCGAATACCTTTCGGAGGTGTTGAAGGTGCTGCTCCCATGATTCCGAGTAAATGATGATGTCATCTAAATACACGAGGCAGAATTTGTGGAGGTACCCTACCAGTACTTCCCGGGCCATCAGCCTCTGAAAGGTCATTGGTGCCGTCTTGAGCCCGAATGGCATGACTCGAAACTGATAGGCTGCGCCATCCGGAGTCGTGAACGCGGTGTAGGGTTTGGCTTGGGGGTGTAAACTTATCTGCCAGTACCCCGACTTTAAGTCAAGTGAGGAGAAGATGCTCGCTGAACCTAGATCTTTGATGGTTTCGTGGATCAAGGGTAGTACCGCCGGCTCATTGATGGTGGCTTCGTTTAGCCTACGAAAGTCCAAGCAGAACCGGGGTGTAGAATCCTTTTTCTCCACGATGACGATTGGCGAGTTATGTGGTGACTGGCTAGGCTCGATGAAACCGCGTGCCAGCATCTCTTCTACTTGCTCGGCGATGATCTTCTTTTTTGTTTCGGAATATCGGTAATTTGGGCTGCGTATAGGGGCATCGGTTTTCACATGAATCTCGTGCTGCAGGGTGCGCGTAGGTGGCGCCGAGGGCCTCCAAATTTCGGGGAAGTCTTCTAGTAGCTGATAGAGGTTGTGTTCCTGCTCGCGAGGGAAGTCATGCTTCAACTGGGGAAGTTCCATCGGGTCATTCGCTGGACGCGGATCGTGTTGCTCGACCAGGCAATGAGTGGTTTCTCGGGTCCTCATGCCGTGGTGTATGCAACGCCGTGCGAAATCAAAGGTAGCCTCGTGTTCCGTAAGCCACGGTAGTCCGAGAATGATGTCCTCCCTTAGTTCCTCTGCTATGATGCACTGTATGACGTAGTTATTTCTACCGATCTGTATTTCCAAGCTTGTTTCTCCTCGTAGGGTCAGGGTTGCCTGTTCTTTGGCCATTTTGGCCGTTCTTTGTGCGTAGCTACCCGTCTCAGGATGCTGCACTAGCTTGGCGCTAATGAAATTATGCGTGGCTGCTGAATCTATCAGGGCACGCATCTCCCGCTGTGGTGATCCGAGGTTCACCATGATATACGGGAGGTTGTGGCAGTTGGCCGTACTTATCGTGGAGCATTGGGTTGGGCCCTGGGCGGTGCTTCGGCCTCGATGTGCCCGGGCCTCCGCCAGTTTTCCGGCGGTGGTAGTTGTCTTGCTTCGGGGGCGTTCACGGGAGCTTCTCCTGTTGCCTGTGGTGTTGGCCGGTGGCGTCGTGGGCAATCCTTATTGAAGTGGCGTCCCGGGCAAAAATAGCAGCGGGGTAGATTTGGCTCGGCTGGCTCCCGTGGGCGTGTCTCGCGGTTTGGCGTTGGTGCGCGGTCGTCCATGTCTTTCTCAATTGCAGCCACCTTGTCCAATAGTTCCTCAATTGTTTCCGGCA